>JADRCD010194372.1:13671-30046 GCA_019843815.1 Montemys delectorum | reverse complement strand
AAAAAAAAAAAAAAAAAAAAAAAAAAAAAAAAAAAAAAAAAAAAAAGTTCCCAAGACCTCCTTGGGAACTGACTTCCTACTTAACAGAAAGAGACATGTATGTGGGCTATTGACTGACATCCTGGTTGGCAAGTTGGGACATGAATGTTAGATAAGACAAGTCCCCTGCCACAGTTGAATGCCCCAACCAATGGGAGCAAGGCTAAATGTACAACAAAGTCAAGTTCCTATGGAAATCCCCTATCCCAAAATCCTGATTGTTGAAGTAACTTGGTACAGATGTTTGTGGATTTGGGGCTTAAAAACATTGTTGTATCTTAACTCAGTGTTGTGGTTTAGTGTGAGACCCCATGATCTTAGCCTACGTGTGCGACCCCCATAGACCACAGCTTGACGACAAATTGCTGCAAAAGCATGAGGTTTATTGATCCAACCCACGCGTGGGGTTGCTCAGCCTCGCAGGGAGAGACAACACGAAACTCAAAAAGCACACATCCCTTATATTTTTTTAAAGGGCAGATTTCAGTTAACAGAGATATCAGCAACAGGGCTAGCTATCTTACTCTGATTGGTGCAACACAGGACTCGGGATCTCCTCAGGCATTGGTTGGTTTGCTCGGAGGAGCTATGCTTGCCCTGGTTAGCTAATTTCCTATTTCCTTATCCAGCTCTGCACCTGGCCTTGGAAAATCCCTGGGAAAGGGCTGAGCTGGAAAGTCACTTGGAAGGGGAAGGAGCTCTGTGGTAGGGGGATTTTTTAGGTCAGGGTCAGGGTGACAGTTTGTGGTTTTTCTCAGAATTAAGCACAAGGAGGGGAGGAGGAGTTACTTCGAGAATTGTTAAACGTGTTTTTATAGATCTTCACGTCCTCACGACCACCAGTTATTTTTGTTTTGGCTGGTCTTAGCTCAGCCTGGTCATTCTGACCCAACATCCTGACCACCATAACTTTGTTTTCACATTTTTGAAACTTTGTTTCTACATTCCCAGAACTCAAACAAGCAGAAGTTTTCACAGTCTCCTGACTTTGTTTCTCAGAACTTTATTCTTACATTCCCAGGCAGTTAGGTTTTAGCTTTATTACTTCATTAGTTCCTGAAACTGGATCATGGTACTGGTTTGAACAGGCTTGTGGGGTATGCTCAATAAACTGTCCCTGTCTGACTGAGGTCAGTGTTTGTGTGATTTGTGAGGTGATTCCTGGACCCCAACAGCAAGCAGTGGCCACATACTAGCAAAACACAAGTAGTTTGACATACATTTTAAATTTGCTTTTGTTAATCTGAATAGACCTTTATAAGCTTGACATTTCATCATCATAGGAAGAGTGTTTTAAACCAGGATTGAA
The DNA here is from genome assembly GCA_019843815.1 of Montemys delectorum. Classification (NCBI taxonomy): domain Eukaryota; kingdom Metazoa; phylum Chordata; class Mammalia; order Rodentia; family Muridae; genus Montemys; species Montemys delectorum. The sequence continues at coordinate 28,698 of JADRCD010194372.1, read as the reverse complement.
TCAAATACACAGTATGTTGTAAAAATATAACTGAATTTCAATCATATACAAATTCCTACCAACTTAAATATGAGACTTGATGCTTTCTTAGTCTACTAAGGTGACAATTCATTAAGACAAAGATGTTTTGGAATTACTGTTTTATACCATGTGGCCAGCTCAAGATGGTGAAGTCATATAGCAGGCTGCAAGCCATGTGAACAACATGGTCGCTATTTTAAAACATTTCTTTTTTCCATATATTTTGAGACAGGCTGACTCCATCATAGGCTTTAAGTTGGAAGTCCAGGATACTAGGCCTAAGAACTGGGTAAGTCCAGGCAAGCCCAGGCAAGTCAGTCACTAGGAAAAATCCTAGGCTTCAAGCAGCTAATCAAAAACTGCTCTGGCATCAGAAGCTCCCCTGCCACCTGGCCTGAAGCAAGGACAGTTTCCAGCCCCCATGCCCAGGTAATGAGATGTCCCTAGAGATGGAGTAAGATAAAGGTCACTGTCTTACTTAGGGGTTCTCTAGAGTCACAGAACTTAGTCTCTATGTAGTAAAGGGATTTATTGATGACTTACAGTTTGTAGTCCAACTCCCAACAATCAACTCCCAACAACAGTGACGGCAGCAGCTGTGAATGGAAGTCCAAGGATCCAGCAATTGCTCAGTCCCACAAGGCAAGCAGGCGAAGCAGAGAGAGCCTTCCTTCTTCCAATGTCCTTATATATGTCTCCAGCAAAAAGTGTGGCCCAGGTTAAAGGTATGTGCCACCACACCTTTAACCCCGGATGACCTTGAACTCAGAGCTTTCTATGTTAATCCTATGGGATTCGTAGCCACTATTCCTCAAGGTCTCCATGCTAAGATTCAGGTCAGAAACTTGTATCTCTCAGCCTCCAGATTAGGGCCACAGGTGAGCCTTCTAATTCTGGATTGTAATTCATTTCAGATGTAGTCAAGTTGACAACCAGGAATAGCCACTACAGTCACCTACCCTAGAATCCCCTAATGTGCTTTAAATCAGGCCTGCAAACTCACTTGGTTGTCTATCTTGGTAATGGGAGACCCCAGCATGCTAGATTTCTGCAGAATAAAAGTCTTTGTGTTTACATACTATTTGTGTCCAGGTTATCATTCATTCTTCAGAGAATCTTTTTTTTTTTTTTTTTTTTTGGTTTTTCAAGACAGGGTTTCTCTGTGTAGCCCTGACTGTCCTGGAACTCACTCTGTAGACCAGGCTGGCCTTGAACTCAGAAATCCGCCAGAGAATCATTTAAGAATCATATCTTGCCGGGCGGTAGTGGCACACACCTTTAATCCCAGCACTTGGGAGGCAGAGGCAGGAGGATTTCCGAGGCCAGCCTTGTCTACACAGTGAATTCCAGGACAGCCAGGGATATACAGAGAAACCCTGTCTCAAAAAACCAAAAAAAAAAAAAAAAAAAAAAAAAGGAAGAAAAAGAATCATATCTCAAATGAGAGTTGCATGCAAATTACATTCATACATTCCCAGAGTTAAATCCAAGTTACATGTACATAGAGTTGAATTTGAGTTACATACACACATACACATATTTTTAACAAGCTCTGAATAAAGCCAAATATTGTTGCAGATTATATAAATTTTAACCTTTACCCAATGAGCAATTTACAAATCCTTAGATAAGAGTTTACAACATAATCTTAAAATACTACTATTTTTTTTCTTTTGAGAGAAGAGTTCAAAGAAAGAGGTAAAAGCCTTTTTTTTCCTAGACAGGGTTTCTCTGTGTAGCCCTGGCTGTCCTGGACTCACTCTGTAGACCAGGCTGGCCTTGAACTCAGAAATCAACCTGCCTCTGCCTCCCAAGTGCTGGGATTAAAGGCGTGCGCCACCACCACCCATCGAGGTAAAAGACTGGGGAAGCTTCAAGCATAAGACAGAGCAAGTTTACATATACCTGGAAATCGTTTGTCTACAATCATGAAAATCTAAAAATCAGGTATGCTGATTTGTAATCTGAGTCTTCAAAAGGAGACGAGGCTAACTTAGTGCCTGCAGGGTAGCTACAGGAAACCAGGAGATAGGTGGGTGGTTCCAGCCATGTGGAGGAACTGGACTCTACCTACAATTTGCCCTGCAACCTGCAGCAGCCTTTGCTAGGTCCCTGGAAGGAACCTATCAGAATTGCCTACAAACTAACATCTTCCACACATAATTCACACATTTTGTGAGCTCTCTCTCCCTCCCCTGCTCCCTCCTTCCCTTCCCCCATTCTTTTCCTCCCTTCCTGTGCAGGCTTGTTCCCTCTTTCTCTTCCAGTCCTCTTTGTGTTCCTCTCCATGGTGACTTCACTGACCTCTTCCTCTAAGGTTGGTAACCCACCAGTGAGCTGTTTCCCAATAAACATGCCTTTATATATTTTCATTTGGCATTTCATCTGCAGAGGGAATTTATCGTTTTACATGTTCTAAACATTAATCTTGTTAGATATCTGACAGAGTTCCTCCCATTTTACAAGCTGTCTCTTCACTCTTATTTCCTCTGTCGGTTTAATTTCATGTAATTCTAATTGTCAATTCATTGATTATTTGGAGACATTGCTTTTCTGATTGTCTAATTAACATATTCATGTCTTCTTTGATTTAAATATTTTGCCTATTTGTTACACACACACATATATATATTTAAAATATCCCCTCAAAAATGATTTATCTTTTGTTAATTCATACAAGATCAACATGGAAAGATAGATCACTACCTCCAAAAATCCCTTATCTTCACACCTGCTAAAGTATTTTGCAAGTATAAAATGAAGAAATTATCAGCCCATTTTCAGGGACGCCTGCAAGCATCACAACTGGCAGGGGTACAATTTGGATAAAGTCACAAACAAAACAACTTTAGCTGAAGCTGAGTCAAAAACTTTTGGGGTCTAACCAAGCCACTGGTTTTTCCTACACATTTCCACACAGTGAAAATTTCAGGAAAAAAATCTCCACATTACAAATATCGCAACAAAACATTAGGAGTGACTGCATTAAAACTCCCTGCAAAGTACATCTCTGTACAAAGCACCTGTGACCTTTAACCAAGAATGAGTTCTATTGATTGATAAACAGTGCTCAGGAATGTAGGCCTAGGGAGGAAGAACTCATAAGAATAAATATGGGTTCTATTGATCAAGAATGCAAAGTACATGGAACTTCTTTCTTTCTTCCCCTTCCCAGTAGATTTTTTTAATTTGATATTTTATTTATTTACATTTCAAATGTCCCCTTGCCTAGTCTCCCCCCAAACCCCTACCCCACCCCACCCCCTGCTTCTATGAGGGTTTTCACCCACCCACCCACCCCCTCCTGCCTCCCCCTTCCCTTATACTGGAGCATCTAGCCTTCACAGCACCAAGGACCTCTCCTCCCATCGATGCCTGACAAGGCCATCCTCTGCTACATATGCGACTGTGGAACATCTTTCATAAAGATGGGTTCTGTTCACAGAGAGAATAAGCTCAGAATTAGCATTAACAATGCACAGGATTGGGGGGTGGGAGGATTCATGTGAAGGCTGACTCTATAGAATAGCAAAAGATCAGTAAAAGGTGAGCAAGTATCAATTAACACTTCCAGTTCCAGAATTCCAGATGGAAAACAGGCAGGCATATCCCTTCTGTTGAAACAAGAAAGCCTGTATGTTTAACAATTCTGGTTTCTTTGGTGCTCACTGGAAGCTATGCCTTTGACACCCATATAAGGAATAGAGCATAGAAAGTTTTATTCTATTTGGAACACAAGAATTCCCCAAGTCTATACTGCCCCAGGAGCCTTGCAGAATTCAAATCAGCCTGGGCCAGCGAGTGGTAGAAATCAATTGTTGCTGTGCACAGATTCTTTTTTTTTTTTTTTTTACAAAAGTAAAAAAAAATGTAAAAGGAATTGGAAATCAAAGATGTTAGAAAGTCAAGCTGTGCTTGTGAGTGACTCTGGGACCCAGAACACAAGGGACTTTTTGTCTGCATTCTCTGCCTTGTCGGCACAGCTCACGGGAGTGTGGTGCATCTTATCTGCGCTGAACAGAGGTAGCAATAGTTACACGCATTTATTATATCACAACAAAACGAAGGGAAGGGAAGGGAAGGGAAGGGAAGGGAAGAGAAGGCTAGGACTACTTGAAAGCTTTTATCTCAACCACGTTCAAAGAGGCCTGAAAGTGAACAGACCGAGGGAGAGCCTCACTTGTGGTGTGGCTGGGATGACGGAGTAGTGAGCAAGCATGCACGTCCTGGCCCAGTGAGGAATGTGGGGGTTTCAGACGTAACCAGTGATACTTTAAATTTAAACTGGTTTACTCAGAGGTGACTTTCATTCCATTATTCATGAAATACGTTCTAGGTCCCATGACACCTAAGTGCCATGACCAGAGTAAAGCAGCTATACGAGTGTATTTATAAGAATCGTCAAATCAGAATACAAACTGCATTTTGTCCCATGATCTCTTGGGGCCATCATTTTCAAAACCACTGTAACCATGCTTAGAAACACTGAGCACCATACATGAAGTTTTAAGTATGTTTATTGAAGTTTTACCTTTTACTGTCTATTGTAATGCTAAGTGCAAGCCCCCAAAACCTGGAGTCTGCTCACAGTCCCTATGACCCTGCCCTCAAGTTAATTCCAAGTGTTAATAAGGATGCCAACAACCAATAGCTAGGCAGAAGAGACAGCTGGAGTTTAGGTTTTCTGGGCTTGGAATTAGAGGATAAGCTTGAGGAGTAGAAGAATACGCAGGAGGGAGAAGGAGAAGCAGCCACAGGTTAGCTGAGCCTTAAAAAACGTGGCCCTGCAGGCTAGTCAGTTGGAGTTAAGAGCAGCCCAGATAAAACACAGTAAGTAGTAAGTAATAATTTGGGGCTATCGATAGGAAAGTAGATTCCAATAGCACAGAGGGTGGTATCTGCCCCACTCTTTTGCTGCTTAAGGTTTATTTTATTTATTTATTTATTTATTTTGGTTTTTCAAGACAGGGTTTCTCTGTGTAGCCCTGGCTGTCCTGGAACTCACTCTGTAGTTCTCTTCTTCTCCTCCTCTTCCTCCTCTTATTCTTCTTTTTCTTCCTCCTCCTCTTCTTCCTCCTCCTCCTTTTCCTCCTCCTCTTCTTCTTTTCTTTCAAACTAGGTCTCACTATATAATTTTGGCAACCCTGAAACTCATGTCAGCTTTTTTTTTTTTTTTTTTTTTTGGTTTTTCGAGACAGGGTTTCTTTGTATAGCCCTAGCTGTCCTGGAACTCACTCTGTAGACCACGAACTCAGAAATCTGCCTGCCTCTGCCTCCCAAGTGCTGGGATTAAAGGCATGGGCCACTACCGCCTGGCTGGCTTATCTTAAATATAAAGGCTGTGAGTGTGTTTTTTATCCAGGATCTCAATAACCAAGGTAGGGAAGAAACCTTGAGCTTGGATTTAAATATTTATTACAACATATTTTCTCAGAGATGGCCTGATACTTAAAAGTTAAAAGTGAAAAAAACAGGTACTGAAACACTGAAGGACACCAACTTACACAGAGCCAAATACTAGAGAAAATAGGGGTATGGCATCATGAAATATCAGCAAATGGATTTTAGTGTGCCTAGACACATTGAAAGCCCCCCCCCCCCAAGTCTCAGCACCAATGTTTTGAAATACAATGCTGCAGCAAGGAGATAACTGGCAGACACATGCCAAGGTGTGCTGCTAAGAAATTCTGCCATGCAACAGATCTGGTATAAAAGAGAGTTTATTTGGGGAAAGAGAGCGGAGTGAGGGCCTGGAGAAGGGGAAGAGGCAGATGAGTAGACATGTAGACAGGCAGACAGTCCAGAGCAGAGCCATGACGGTAAAGAAGAGGATGGAGCACAGAAAAAGATAGAAAGGGGGATAGAGAAGACCATGAACACGGGAACACATTGGGGAAGGGAGGTGGGGAAGAGAGGGGGGGAGAGGAGGGGAGGGGGAGGGGAAGAGGGAGACGGAGAGAGAGGGAGAGAAATACAGTGGCAGGCCAGTCATTTTATATGTAGCCCACAGCACCTGATGGTGGGAGGTGATGACGTAAGCCATTGCTAGGTTCCTGGTAGGAGCCTAATGGAATCACCTGTAAGCTGACATGATGTGGGTCTTCTGATGTGAGGCCCTGAGCACAGACATCACCTATGGATGGTTCCCACTGTCTCACTATAAAAAAACATAGAAACACAGACAGAAAGACAGTCTACAAAGATGAAACAAACAAGGACTGTATCCTTTAATGGTAAGGGCAAGAGAGAAAAAGAAACATAGAGAAATGGCTCCTGGTAAAGAGAACAAGCGGGTTTATACAGACAATCTGGGATTTGAACTGGACACAGCAGAGAAACAAGATACAAAATCCCTTTTGGAGCTGGCTATTGGTGATACACAAGTACTGTTCTAGTACATAAGAGGCTGAGGCAGGAGGATTTTGATTTTGAGGCCAGCCTAAGCAGCATAGCCAAGCTCCATTTTAAAGACAAACAAACGATCAAACAGACAAAGAAACAAATATTGTAAACCAAAAATAATAACCAATAATTTGCACTGCTGGGATAGTTGTAAAAATATTAACATAAGCTGGTTATGGTGTCCAATGTCTTTAATCCCAGCACTCAGCAGACAGTAGGAGTGAGCTGTAAGCCAGGCTAGTATAAATAGTGAGCTGGAGGAAAACCAGAGATACACCATGAGACCTTCTCACAAAGATCAGTCAATCAAACAAAAAACTGAAAAAATATACAATGTAAGAGTACTTGTTTCCTAAGTTTATCAAGTAACAATAATCCAACTTCCTTTTTACATGCCCTTGTACAGGTGTACCAAATGATAGTAGTTCTCAGAAAAGACAGACACAAATGTGTAACTTCTCACAAATGGAGAAACAACTACTACAAAAAGTAATTTCATAACAAACAAACAAATACAAAAGGGTGGGAGCCTGGGGAAACAGAACTGAAGAAATGGCTCAGTGGGTAAAGTACTTGCCACAGAATAGCCTGAGGATTTCAGATCCCAGCACCACACCCTCCCAAAAAAATAGGAGAGAGGCTTGAGGAAATAGATCATCGGGGTTGCTGGCCAGCCTGCCTAACCTACTCACTGAGCCCAGGTAAAAATCCTGTCTCAACAGAATACAACAGATGGAAGAGAGAATCTCATGCATAGAAAATACCATAGAAGATATGGACACATTAGCCAAAGAAAATATAAAGGGTAATAAGTTCCTAACTCAAAACATTCAGGAAATTCAGGACACAATGAAAAGATGAAACATAAGAATAATAAAAAAGAAGAGGGTGAAAATTCCCAACTCAAAGAGTCAAAAAACATCTTCAACAAAATCAAAGAAGAAAACTTCCCTAATCTAAAGTAAGAGATAGCCATATAATAATAAAAAAAAACTTAAATGTACAGAACAAAGAAAGAATATTAAAAGATGTAAGGGGAAAAGACCAAGTAACAAATAAAGGCAGTGTATAAGACAGAAGACCTTGGACAGATGTTATACAGACCCTAAGACCCCTGTGGTGGAGCGGACGTGAGACCCCATAGCCCTACAGATAGGTAGGATTAACATAGTAAAAATGGCCATCTTACCAAAAGCAGTCTACAGATTCAATTCAAACCCCATCAAGATTCCAACATAATGCTTCACAGACATGAATTCAAGAGTAATTCTCAATTTCATATGAAAAAGCAAAAAACAAAACAAAAAAAACAAAAACAAACAAAAACAAAAAAACAAAACAAAACAAAAAAAAACCCTCAGGGTTTCAAAAACAATTCTCAACAATGAAATAAATTCTGACAGAATCACCATCCTCGACCTCAAGCTGTACTACAGAGCAATAGTGATAAAAACTATATGGTATTGGTATAGAGACTGACAGGTTGATCAGTGGAATAGAACGGAAGACCCAGAAATAAATCCATACAGCTATAGAGATTTGATCTTTGATTAAGTAGCCAAAACCATTCAGTAGAAAAAAGAAAGCATCTTCAACCAATGGTGCTGGTCTAACTGGTAGTCTGCCTGTAGAAAAATGGAAATTGATCCATATTTATCAGCTTGTACAAAGCTCAAATCCAACTGGACCAAGGAGCTCAAGATAAAACCAGATAAACTGAATCTAATAGAAGAGAAAGTGGGAAAGCACCTTGAACTCACTGGCACAAGAGAAAATGTTTTGAACGGAACACCAATGTCTCAGGCTCTAAGATCAACAGTTGACAAATGGGACCTCAGGAAACTAAAAAGCTTCTGTAAGGCAAAGGATATTGTTAATAGGACAAAATGGCAACCTACATCCAATAGAGTGCTAGTATTCAAAATATATAAAGAACTCAATAAGTTAGACTCCAAAACCCAAATAACCCAATTTAAAAATGGGAAACAGAGCTAAACAGAGAATTCTCAACAGAGGACCCTCGAATGGCTGAAAAACACTTAAATCAACATCCTTAGTCATCAGGGAAATGTCAATCAAAACAACCCTGAGATTCCACCTTATACCAATCAGAATGGCTAAGATCAAAAACCTAAGTGAGAGCACTCTTCTATTGATGGTGGAAGTACAAACTTGTAAAACTACTTTGGAAGTCAATTTGGCCGTTTCTCAGTTGACTGGGAAAAGTCTACCTCAAGACCCAGCTATATCACTCCTGGACATATACCCAAAAGATGCTCCAACAAAGACACCTGTTCAACTATTTTCATTTCGGCTTTATTTGTAGTAGCCAGAAACTGGAAACAACCTAGATGTCCCTCAATTGAAGAATGAATAAAGTAAATGTACACCTACACAATGGAATACTATTAAGCTACTAAAAACCAAGAAATGATGAATTTTGCAGGCAAAGGGATGGAACTTGAAAATATCATGCTGAGTAAAGTAACCCTGTCCCAAAAGAACATGTGTGGTATGTACTCACTTATAAGTGGATATTTGCCATAAAATATAGTATAACCATGCTACGCTCGAAAGACCCAAAGAAGCGTAACAAGAAGGAAGATACAAACAAGAATATTTGAATATCACTTAGAAGTGGGAATAAAATAGTTATAAAGGGCAGGTGGAGGGAGGGAACTGGGTGGGAGAGGGGATAGGGAGTGGAATTGGAGGTTCAGGAACAGGTATGAGGAAGAACGGAACAGATGGGCAGATGGCCATGAGAACGAATGGAAATCTGCAACTGACTGGGGTGGGGATGTGGGGGAGGCATTTCCAGGAAGAAACAGAGACCTGGGATGAGGGAGGCACCCAAGGGTATCCTTCGCTGTGACTCGCAGTATTGGGGATATGGGACCTGAAGAGGCCACCCCTGTAACCAGGCAGGAAACCCGATTACACCACCCTGGACTGATAGGGACACCAATCCAACCCCAAAACTTTCAACCCAAAATTTATTCTGTCTACAAGAAATGTAGGGACAGGGGATAGAGCAAAGACTGAAGGAATGGCCAACCAATAACTGGCCCAATTTGAGACCCATCCCATGGGCAAGCACCAGTCCCTGACACTCTTAGTGAGTCATGCTTGCAGACTTAGCACGGCTGTTACCTGAGAAGCTTCACCCAGCAGCTGACTCAGACAGATGCAGACACTCACAGCCAAACAGTAGGTGGAGCTTGGGGACTCTATGGAAAAATAGGAGGAAGGATTGCAGCCCTGAAGGAGATAGGAATTCCACAGGAAGGCCAACAGGGTCAACTAACCTGGATTCTTGTGGCTCTCACAGACTGAACCATCAACCAAAGAACAGGCACGGGCTGGACCTAGGCCTCCCGGCACATATGTAACAGATGTGCAGCTTTGTTTTCATGTGAGTCCTGAACCACTGGAGCAGGGGCTATCACAAAAGATGTTGCCTGTATGTAGGATATGTTCTTCTAGCTGAGCTGCCTTGTCTGGTCTCAGTGGGAGAGGATGCGCCTAGCCTCACAAAGATGTGATGTGCCAGAGTTGAGGGAAACGAAGGGGGTTCCCCAGTCAGGGCAGGGGGGATGGGGGAAGGATTGTGTGAGAGGGTGACCAGGTAGGGGCAGTGAATAGGATGTAAAATGAATAAGTAGTAATAATAATAATAATAATAATAATAATAATAATAATAATAATAATAAATCTCTCAAAAAACCCCACAAGACTTAGCACATCACAGTGGCACAGACCTTAGACCCCATCCCTCTAGAGAGAGAGGAAGTTCTCTCTAAGTTCTGAAACAGCTTGATCTATATATTGATATTCAGCTCTGAGCCAGCCTCAGATTAAAAGTGTTTTTTTGGACTTCTGGGAGACAGGAGTTTAGTACCTAGCAGCCACAATCAGTGGCTCACAATGACTGTAAGTCCATCTCCAGAGGACCTGGCACCTTCTTTTGACTGCTCAGAAAACACCCAAATGCAGGCTGTACACATGTGTAGTGAGTGCATAAATGAATAAAATTTATAACAAGATAATTTTAAGTTTGATAGTAATTTTGCAAGCACACTCTTGCAAAGTTATGAGTAAACTAAACTTTAGTTTTGACACCATATTTGTATTCTAACCCTGAAAAACTGTAAAAAGAATACTATGGGATAACCACATTTTATCTGAAAAAATTATGCTTCACTTCATGTGCAGAATTCTTGAAAAGCTAGACATTTAGTAAGGATGGATTTGAGATAGAGAAATGCTGTGATAAAATAGGAGACGTTGCCATTGTCTTTTTTTACTTACCATAACCTCCTGGTAAGATGCTCTTGCTGAAGATACCATACTCGATGGCTGTAAGACACAGAAAAAGCAATCTCAAGTGTACAAGGGAGCCTTCTCTGCTTGCTAGCTATCACAGTGCTGCAAGGTGCTAAGCAGACTGATGGGGAGAAAGATATCAATGGTTTTACCCAGCACTGGAATCTGGACCTTCCAAGTAAACTGCATCCACAAATGACATAGTAGCATGACTGTTAAGCCACTTTATTATTGAATTTGAAGCCTGATCCACAAAAGAGAATTTCATGCATGGTATTTTAATTCTGGTTGTAAACTGGTATTGTAAAGCCCTTGACTGGGGAGGCCATAGGCCCCAGAATAGAACCTGCTATTAGTATTTTAATAAATAGTCTTGCTGTCAAATTGCCTTTTAAATATGTATACCTATAGACCTTGGTTACTCTCAGCCTAGATCAGAGAAACTTCTTTTTGCAGTGGGCAGAGGTTATATCTGGTTAAATGCTAAGAATAAGAGACTGAGTGCACAGCTCTAAGAGAAACATATGTAGTGACCTGACTGTAAATGAAATTATAAATTCTAACTGGCCTGGATAAAAGACACACAATGCAGGTATTTTATTTACAAGCTGTAAACTTAGGTTGGGCAGATTTTGGAGCTATTCTAACTCACATCCCAGCCATATGTCCCTTGTAACTTGCTGTTTCTCCTAGCCATTTGCTCATGACCTACCTCCTCTCATGGTGGCTTCCTCCTCTCCTGTTGTCTTTTCTTCTTTTTCCCCTGGTCTTTTCATGTGACCCCAAGTTAGGTAACTGAAAACCTGCCTACCTTTATCTACTGCCCAATCACAGGCTTTAACCTTTTGTTGTCCTATTAACTTGGGGAGCAAGGTTACATAGCATCATTTGGTGTACATGAGGATCTCCTCATAGGAATCAACCAGATCTTAGAGGCCAGTGTTTAGCATTTGAATGCATAGTGGACCTAGACCAATTCCAACATCTCATCACCACCAAGGCCCAGGGAAGAGCATAGAAAAAAGACACAGAAATTAAGAGCTGAAGGATTGGGGGTTGTGGGGAGTGAGTGCTGCAAAATGTTCCCATCTGAACACAGCAGCATCACCATACTCACAAACTCATTGCATCTGTGGTTATCTGCACAAGACCAAGCCAGCCAAAATCCCAGCATGCGTGGGATTGTTGTTCTTTAAGTCTTTACTGAAGAGCTATTAGAGCTCATAGCTGCATGCAGAGTGAGAATCATTCTTTTCTGAGGACATGACTATTTGTGGGTTACTGTGTTTCACCTTCATGCACATATGGACTGCACTAACTGGTTGTGGTAGTTTGAATAGACTTAGCCTATGGGAAGTAACACTATTAGGAGGGGTGGCCTTATTGGAGGAAGTGTGTCACTGTGGGGATGGCCTCTCAGGTTTTGTGCTCAAGAACTGTGCAGTGCAGAAAAGAGTCCTTTCCTGGCTGCCTGTAGGAAGACAGTCTCCTCCTTTGGTTGCCTTTGGATCAAGATGTAGAACTCTCAGCTTCTTCTAGAGCACTGTATCTGCCTGGAAGCTGCCATGCTTCCCACCATGATGAGCAGTCATGGATTGAACCCCTGAACTGTAATCGAGCCCCAATGAAATGTTTGTTTGCTTGTTTGTTTTTAAATAAGAATTGCCTTGGTCATGGTGTCCCTTCACAGCAATGAAACCTAATAAAGACAATTGGTATCAGGAGTTGAGTATACTGTGATAGGCCTGATCATGTTTTTGTTTGGAGGAATGAGGATTTTGCAACTTTGGAAAACAGTAGAAAGCTTTAACCGTGGCTTAATGGGCCATACTAGTAGAAGCATGGAAGACAGTGAGATTGAGGATGATTTAAACTGTGGAGGCCTGGTGCTAGATGCTGCAGAGGAGTAGAATTTTAGTATGTTATGAGTCTGTTCTTGCAATATTTTGTTGAAGAATATGGATTCTTTTTGCCCTTGTCCAAAGAGTCTGCCTGAGGTTAAGATGAGGTGATTCAGAATCACTGCATTGACCAAGGAAGTCTCAAATCAACCAAGTTCAGACTCTATCCTGTGGTTAACTCTTATGAGGAGCATTTTGATCAACCATGGTAAGCATAGAAAGAAAAATTACAGAATGTGTGGCCCAAGCTTTAAGAGAGAACCAGGAACTGCAATGGAGCTAACTCCTATGTTGAAGGATGTTAAATGGAATTAAGGAAGTGATGACCTTGGGACAAATCCTACCCAGCTAATTATTGTTTATGTGTTTGCAGTTGAAAAGGGATAGTTATATCATGTTAGGCATTATTATTACCTGGTTGAGGCTAAAAGACCAGGCTTTTTATTCAGAACTTGACATGAGATGACACATGCTTTTGATTGGGATATTGAGGTAAAGTGACCATGAAAAGCTTAGGTCCAGGCATGGTGGTACATGCCTTTAATCCCATGAGGCAGAGTCAAGCAGATCATTGAATTTAGGGCCATACAGTAAATTCCAAGTAGAGGAATGCTTAGGTCGAGGGGTGATGGACTATGCCTTTAATCCCAACATTCAGGAGACAAAGGCATATAGATCTCTTAGTTCAAGGCTATTTACAAAGCAAGTTCTAGGACACCCAAGCTTAGGCAGAGAAGGATGTAATAAAGCAAAGGAGGTGTGTGTGTGGGGGGTGATACCTTCCAGCCCCAGCAAGCAGGAACACTCAGCAGCTTCAGCCACATGACTCTAGTTTTAGAGTCAAGAATAGATGGGGCTATTGAGACAATTGATGCTGGTTAGCTGGATCTAAGAAATTAACAGTGATTAAGAAAAGACAAGCAGCACTGAGGTGAAATCTTCTTGGAAGTGTTTTCTGAGAGCACAGAAAAGCTGTGTTCCAGAGGTGGCCAAGGTTGTCTCTCATGCGAGCAGCTAGACTCAGTAATGGGTAAGAATCACCCGGGTGGTAAGGAATTTGAAGGCATGAAGAGGTTATGGAGAACAGCTAAGACTTGGTTCTATGAGAAGCCAGAAAAGGCCATTGATAAAAGTGCAGCCTCAGTTGCAATTGACAGCCCAAGATTAAAGGGGTCATGTAAAGATGGTGAGGCTTGACTCCATAAAGAGAGCCTATGAGAGGCTACTGGTGAAGCCTAGTTGCAGCAGAAGACCCCAGTGTATTGGAAATGCCAGTAGCATGGGACGATCACCAGGAACAGCAGTGGCAATGGACTTGAGTCAGTTGCAGTCTAAAGTGCTACAGAGGGCAGAGCTGGAGAAGTGATGCAAGCCCTTTGGAGGAGCCCAGAAGATCATGTGTGGACCCAGACATTAGAATAAGAAGCTGTGAAGTTGAAGTTGCCTTGGAGACCCCAAGATATAAGAGACGCCAGAGCCAAGCCAAGGAATACCTGCTGAGGAAAGCTGTTGACCGGGAATGGAACCAGCCAAAAAAGAAAGAAGTTGTAGCAGTCAACAAAGATGAAAGGAATTGGGATCTAAAGAGCATCTTGGCATCAGACATGGAGATGCAGAGGTTGGAGTTTGCCCAGCTTGATTTGCTCCAGCATTTCCTCTCTATGATGCTTTAGAATGGTAATATGCATCCTTTGAAGTTGGAAGTACACAATCTGCTTTTGGGTTTTAATTTTACAGGGGATTACGATTAAGAGATTGAATGAATCTCAGAAAAGACTGAACATTGGACTTTTAAACATTGTTAAGATTGTGATGGACTATGGGAACTTTTGAAGTTGAACTAACGTAGTTTACATTACGTTATAGCTAGGTACGGTCCCCCCGCCCCCCCCCCCCGCCCCACCAAATTCATGTGTTTGAACAAGCCTATGGATGTCAAGAAATGGAATATGGTGGTTTGCATACGGTCGGCCCATGAGAAGTGCTGCTTTTAGGAGGTGTGCTCTTGTTGGAGGAAGTGTGTCACTGAGGAGGTGATCTTTGAGGTCTTATGGCCAAGTTCCAGCCAATGTGGAAGAGAGTCTGGATGCATGTGGGAAGACAGTCTCCTTCTCTGGCTATCTTTGGATCAAGATGAAGAACACTCAGCTCCCTCTAGAGTACAATGCCTGCCTGGAAGCTGCCATGCTTTGCACCATGATGATAATGGACTAAACCTCTGAACTTGTAGCCAGCCCCAATTAAAAAAAAAAAAAAATGAAAGCTGGGCGGTGGTGGCGCACGCCTTTAATCCCAGCACTTGGGAGGCAGAGGCAGGCAGATTTCTGAGTTCAAGGCCAGCCTGGTCTACAGAGTGAGTTCCAGGACAGCCAGGGGT
>JADRCD010194372.1:3507-13571 GCA_019843815.1 Montemys delectorum | reverse complement strand
AAAAAAAAAAAAAGAAGAAAGAAAGAAAGAAAGAAAGAAAGAAAGAAAGAAAGAAAGAAAGAAAGAGTTGCCTTGGTCATGGTGTCTCTTTACAACAATAAATCCCTAAGACATGGGTCTTAGTGGTTTACAAAATGATTACAGCAAGGAATTGAGAGGTGCTGACTTGGAGACCTACTAAGAGTTGAGGGGTAGATATAAACACATTTCATACATGTGTGGAATTCTCAAAGTAAAAAAATTAATTAAAAATATAGTAATTCTATTTTATGTTTGTTTACCATTCTTTCCCTAGCAGAATACATTTTAGAGGTGAATATTTAAGTAATTTACCATACAGGAAAGCATTCTAAGGCTGTATTTCTTATATTAATAAAGGCCATGAAAGTACAGACAGTTCTGAAAAATATAGTAAAAGAAAGGAAGAAAGAAGAGAAGAAAGGGAATTTTATAGGTGTTTTGCTAGGGGTCAACTAAAGGATAAGAGTACAAATGTTAAGCACGTTGATAGCAGAAAATATCATAAAAGTCACTCTTTAAGTGATTTAAAAAGTAACAGTAATATCTTAAAGTTCAATTTACAAGTTAGCTTTTATGGAATCTAGCATTTTATATTATCCTCTCCTACATTTTAGTAGAGTAATAAATAAGAATCTAAAAATAAACAAGTGGACCTGCTTTGACTCTTTACCTAGCTAAGTGAACACTTAAAGTGTTATAGTGGGAAATAGTGATGAACCAAGGGCATAATTTAGTAGGAAAGTTTGTTGGTATTTTGTTATTTGTTTTTATTTATTTTTGTTTGTTTGCTTGTTGTATTTTTTGCTTTATGAGGTAATTGGGTATAGTAGTAATTTTCAAAATGTTTATTTTTTTTTTCTAACTCCCGCCCTGGCTAGCCCCCAAATAAATGAGCCTGAGACCCCTAGATGTATTTAATCAATCTTCACAGCACAAAACCCAGACAGGCATTGATCTATTCTAACCCTCTAGGCTAATCTGGCTACCTTCCAGCCAAAATCCCCAAGGTACTTACATTTTAGAGTTGACTTTGCTTTTTGGACTTCAGGTGTTTTCTCTGAGCATGTCTCTGGGACTCTTCCTTGTGGCAAATTCCCTTTACTCTTCTCTCTCCCCCTCTCCCCTAGCTGACAGAAGTCCCATCCAATTCTCTCTTCTGCCCAGGCATTGGGCATTTTATTGACAAGGCAGAGAATAAATGGTAAGCATTGTTTATACAACCTTGAAACAAGAGGAAATATTTGAAATAAGCAGTACAATACCAGGTCCAGATTACAACAGAAATTAGCATTTAAATAACACGATAGACATGCTTATAATTGGGTTGTTAAATAACACTGGCCAATCCCAGCTGGGGAACCTGAAGTCTGTTAGAGACCAGCACCATTCCATATAGAAAAAGAAATTCTTTACAATATAGAAGAAGCTAAATGGGGAAGGGTTTCAGAGTTTACAAATTTAATGAAGGTACCAGACAGGCTATAAGACCATAATTTACAGAACTGATTTTTTTTCTTACTCTTTCTTGTGGAGCTTAGTAACTTAATAAAAATAATAGGTAATCCTTCCACAAGGGATGTGGAATTCATCTACAAGAGGATGATATGAACAAGAGGTGGTGTTGTGGTGGTGTACTGGCCCAAATGACTTCAGTTAACAGATGGACCTTTGAGGTTATAAGCTGGTCTTGGCAAAGCCTGATGCGTTCGTTGATGCAGCACTGGGAATTTATAATGTGGTCAGTGGGGAGCATGATGGTCTATCAAGCTTTTGATACTTTGGCACCAATATGTTATGTGTGCAATGAAAGGCTGGGTGGGGTGATGGTTCACAAGAGACAGTTATTGAAACATTTTAGACAATCAGGCCCCAAAAGACCAAGGAGCTGATTCTGATACAGTCCCATTGGGATCTCTTTAGTATAAGCTTGAGTTTAGGCCCTCTTTCAGCCCTGACACAGTGGAGCCTTGAACCTAGTTTTAGGCAAGCATTTATAGAGGCAAGAAGGGGCTATCTAGCCTGGCAGACATCTGATTGGGCAGCTATTATGGCCTTTAACAAAACTGGCTGGTGCTGGGAACCAAGCCATAGACCTAACTCCTGCTTTCCTCCTGATTTGTGGTTGTTAGGAAGTGAAGTGTCAGAGGTAGGCTTGAAATCTGAAGATGCAGATTTGTTGGGCAATAGCCTGGAAATTGGTGTTGGATACAGGTCTTGTTGGAGGATAACATGGAAAATGGTGCTAGGTTCCAGTTTGTTACCTAACTCAAGTTTAAGCTTAGGTCAGGTTCTCTAAGATGGAGTCTGAACTCAAGATTTGATCTGAGTCGGGCAGTGGTGGTGCATGTCTTTAATCCCAGCACTTGGGAGGCAGAGGCAGAGTGGATTTCTAAGTTCAAGGCCAGCCTGGTCTACAGAGTGAGTTCAAGGACAGCCAGGGCTACACAGAGAAACCCTGTCTCGAAAAAAACAAAAAAAAAAAATTTTTTTTTGATGTGTCACAGTAAAGCTATTCACTTGCAGTGGTGGATTTAGAATGTGCTGGAAATCCAGCAGCAGCATTGAAGAGCCTTAAGAAAATTAAATAAAATATAAAAAATATTGTTTTGAATATTGAATATTTAATATATTGTATGGAAATACATCACATAACAATTGTATTATATCTTATACATATAACATGTAATCCTATTTTCTATTATCTATATTACATTAATATGATAAAGTGTGTTATATTAGTAAATAATACAATATATTAATATTTAATATATTAATAAAAAGGGAAAAGAGAAAGCCAGGTAAGCACCATCGATCACCCTTCCCTGCTTTCTGGCTACACGTGCAACATGTTCAGTGGTCTTACTCTTTGGCTACTATCTTTTTCTCACCATTATGAACTGTATCACCTTCAACCCATAAGCCAAAACAAATTCTCCTTTAAATTACTTCTGCCAGGTAGCTCATCACAGCCCTCAGAGAAAAGTAACTAATACAGGAATTGGTAGCACAAAATAGCGTTGTTGCTCAAAGAATCCTGATCATGAGGTTCTCAGTTCTTCTGAAATGTCTTACAAATGGAACGTTGAAGAGTTTGGAACTCTGGGCTACAAAGGCCATAGAATGCTGTGCATGGAGTTCAACAGCCATTCTAGTGGGAATTTGAAAGCAACAGTAATGTATATGGTTAAATCTGACCATATGTGGTTTCTGAAAGAAACAAAGACTCTACTGGGAATGCAGATAGAGATCATTTATGCATGTTATAGTCATATGAAGAATCATCTGTGTTTTGTTTGTGTCCTGACATTTTGAGTGAAATCTGAAAGTAATGGAAAAATCTCCAGACAGCATAACTTTCAGGATTTGTCCCACAAACCACAAACCTTGTCTGGTCTCAGACGATGGTTTTGGGACAGAAACTGTAAGACTGACTGATCAGGGCCATAGCTTAGAATTCTGGGGCTGAGGCGATGACTCTAAACATTTCTCTGTTTAGGGCTGGCTTATAAAGGAAAAAAAAACACACACAATAAGCTCATGTGCAGGTGCAGGAAGTACTGTCCGGTGATCATCCCTGACTTAAAACTATTTTGACTAGCTAGACTGAAAAGTTCTAATTGACCTTTCTTCTGATTGGTCCTAAGTGGAGCTTACAGTTGTCAAATTTCTTAAGACTAATACAAAGAGCCTAACACGGGATGTTGTCAAGATGATCCTGCTCTGAGTCAAGTTATTTTTCTGTGTCAATGACTGGCAGGTATAGTACAGCAACAATATGAAATAGCTGGCAGGCATGGAACAAAATGGCTACAGCTATGTTGGGGGGGGGAGAGGGAGCTGAACTCAATAATGAATATATTCACCTAAATATATAACGGAAGGAGTTTAAAAAAAGAATGATCCTTGGAGATGAACCATTGGGCAAAAGGACTTGTTGGGTAAACATGAGCATGTAAATTCAAATTTCCAGAGCCTACTTTAAAAAAAAAATGTGTGGTTAAAATAATCTAGAATTTTCTACTCTGTTGGCAATTTCAAAGTGTAGAAGGAAGATTCAAGAACTTCCCACCCTATCTTGGGGAACAGGAAATAATAAAAGAATCCCACCAGGGTAGCAATCCTTTGGTTTTATGTTGTCATGAGCTGTAAAACATCTGAGATTCTTTTAGCCTTCTTGCAAGCCAATGAGCTAACCTGCTAGAGATTCATGGATGCCGGCAGAAGTCAGGAGATTTGGGGCATGAGGGTATTTTTTGCTCACAGTACAGCAAGCAGCATGAACATCAGCATATTTGTGACAGTTTCCTTGCTCCTAGTCCCACGTGGAAGCCCAGATGATATCTCCAGGCATAATAGATTGTATTGCAAAAGAGAAGTTCAGTGCCAAGGGCCAACACTTCTGGAAAGGGAGCAAAGAAACCAGTCTCTCTCACAGTAAAGGTTACATGATAAACACCGTGTGCCCTTGACTCATTTAGTTGTGCATGTCTACCTGCACATTCTCAGGAAATAGATAAGACTTGCAATCGTGCACAAAGCAAAACTATGCAAGACTCAAGACTGATAGAGATCTCTGTCTTATAAGAATCCACTCCTAACTATTTTTATAGAACTCAAATTTTCACATGAATATGTGACTTTTTGATCACTTTGATAAAGTTGGCCAGCACAACCTTCATTCCACCTACTTCATATAGCACTTAGTTAGGGCATGATCAACAATATATTGGCAGAGGAGTGAGGCTGATAAACAGTATTGACTTCAATTATGATCTCCGATTTCTAAAATCCCATAAAAACCATCAGGTACTGTTTTAGAAAGCCAATGGCTTCCTCCTTGAGCATCTTTTCCCCCCAATATGTAAAAAAAGTTATTAGTTCTCTGAGAATTTTGCACAATGTACTTTGGTCGCATTTACTTTTTCCGTTAACTCCTCTAAGATTTTACCCCACACCCCACTTACTCATCCTTGTGTTCTTTCTCTTTTTCATTAACCCATCAAGTCCAACTTGTGCTGCCTTCATTCCCGGAGATGTGCAGCCATCAATTGGAGCATAGTCAACCCCTCATACGCCATACTCCTAAAGAAAGCCGACTCTCCCTCTTCCAGCAGGTGTTAATTGACAGTAGCTCTTCCACGAGGAACAGGACCTATGACCATCTCACTTTCCTGCTGGGTTTTTCTGGCTTGAACTTGCCTAGGTCTACCGGTTGCTGTCACAATCCTGTGCGTTCATTTGTGCATCTGCCCTGTTGCGTCCAGAAAGCACTGACTCCCTGGAGTCATAAACTTCCTCTGACTCTTACTATCTGTCCCGCTCTTGCTCCGGGATCTCTAAACTCTGGGAGTGGGGGTGTGATGTCCCATGTAGAGCTGAACACTCTACAATCTCTCCTCCTCTCCACCCTGAGCGGTTCTGGGTTTCTCTGTTAATTACTATCTATTGCAAACAGGAGCTTCTTGAATGAGGGCTGAGAAAAGCACTACACTAAAGGCCTATCCATACGTCATTAGAGGTCTGTTCAATACTATGTCTGTTTAGTAGAATAATAGTAGTAGTTTCTCCCATTAGGCCTATAACCTGTTTCAGCACAAGTTCTTGATTTCTCTAGTAGTTCCAAGTATGAGTTCCATCTTGTGGAGTAGGTCTTAAATTCAGTCAGAGTGCAGTTTGTTACTTCCATGTTACTAATGTCACTATTTCGCCCTTGTACACATCTGACCAAGGTGATCATTATTGGAGCTTATTGATGGGTACAATCACTTTCCTCCTCTGGAAGTGTGCATGCATAGCACCGTGGAAGCAGCACCAAGGACAGCACTGTGGACAGCACTGTGGACAGCACTGTGGACATCACTGTGGAAGCAGCACTGTGGAAGCAGCACTGTGGACAGCACTGTGGACAGCAGTGTGGACAGCACTGTGGACAGCACCGTGGAAGCAGCACTGTGGACAGCACCGTGGACAGCACTGTGGACAGCACCGTGGACAGCACTGTGGACAGCACCGTGGAAGCAGCACCGTGGACAGCACTGTGGACAGCACCGTGGACAGCACTGTGGAAGCAGACAATATGGATGAGGCTTCCAGATGAGTACTACCTTGATTTCTTCATGCTCTTTGAGTCTTTAAGATTCCTATCTGAGATTTCTTTGTGATCTAGTCACTAAACCAGGCTCATCTAGGTATACCGTCATCTAGACCAATTTTTTTCTTTGGCAACAACCTGGCTAGTGACTTGAAGCAGATATGACTGACATTCAAAACCCAGGTAATAATTATTGATCAGTTAAATTACATTCAGGACAATTCCATTGCCATATATTCTAACTAACTCCTCCATGTAAATAGGGGTGGCTGCTTCAGGAAGAGGGCTACTATGGTCATGTGTGACCTGATACAATCAATTTCATGTTCCTTAAATAGTTAAAAGTCACATATGACCATGGCTAGGATTCAAATTACTGTGATCTTGGGAGCAGAGAAACAGTTTTGTTTCCACACAAATAAAGAAACAAATAAGGGATCTTTAAGGAAGAAAATGTTAAGATTTTAGAGAATCCATATTTCTACAAACATAATTCTGAAAATGTGGGTTGATATTGTTACCAACACACACACACCACCACCACCACCACCACCACCACCACCATCTAGAGAAAAGTATAATAATGGGGAAAGTTTTAAAGCATAGATCATGTTCAATTCCTAATTCCTCATGAACAAGTAGTTAAGAGGAGAAGATGGAAAAGATGGCACAGACTGCAGGCACCTGTGCGACAGAGCCGGGGGATCCGATGAGGTCAGGAGAGAACACTTGGCTAAGCAGTTTAGGGGCGGGGACTCCTGAGGTGAACAGTGTTATCTTCCTTGCTGGAAGCATGAATGAAATGTCCTTGGCTCGAAGGTTAGCAATGTGGGAGGAGCTCTGGTTCCTTTTTCTCTACGGAGGGCCTTAAGTAGCCCCTGCCGGGAGGTTGTAAGGGAGGGTGTGGTCTACATAATAAGACAGGACCAAAAGCTTTGGAAATGGATGTCTGGATCTTCACAGAGGAAATGAGTTATATCCTTTCCCTGATTTCACCTCATTTCCTAAAATGTTTTAAAACTGTGTCTCAGAGGGAAGAAGAGTTACGGAAGCCTTAGAGGCCACGAAAGCGTTGCAACTAACCTTGCATTTCCCATTCCCCATTTGCCTTAGCTTGGCTTTCTATTGTGGGTATGAAACACCAGGGCCAAACCCACACTAGGCGCAAAGGGGTTTATTCGACTTAAACTTCCGTTACTATTCATTATCAAAGGAAGTCAGGACAGGAACTCACACTGGGCAGGAACCTGGAGGCAGGAGCTAAGGAAGAGGCCATGGGGTTGGGGGGTGCTGCTTACTGACTTGCTACCAATGGCTCAGCCTGCTTCCTTACAGAACCCAGGACCCAGCCCAGGGGTGACCCCACCCACAGTGGACTGGGCCTTCCCCTAGAGGCATTAATTAAGAAAACGCCTTAGAGGCTTGCTTATAGGCCAATCTTTTGGAGGTATTTTCATTTTTCTTATTGTTTCTTCTCTTTCCTTTATCCTTCTTACTTTCTTTTTGTTTTTTTGTTTTGTTTTGGTTTGGGGCTTTTTGAGACTGGGTTTCTCTATATCACCTTAGCTGCCTAGAACTCACTCTGTAGACCAGGTTGGCCTCACACTCAAGAGATCTACCTGTCTTTGTCTCACAAGTACTGGGATTAAAGGCCTGCACCACTACACCTGGCACATGGAGTCATTCTCTTAATTGAGGTTCCCTTTCTTTTCAGATAACTTTAGATTGTGTCAAATTGAGGTAAAACTGACCAGCACAATAGTGCAAAGATAAAATCAGCTAGGCTACTCTTTGAGACCTATTTAAAGAATAGAATTATCTCTGACCTTGGGGGGTAGACTTGACATCTACCCCAAAGACTAGAACCCTTCATGTTGAGTATAATAAAAGAAGAATAGCTGTTGTTAGTCCAGTCAGGAGACTGACACATAATTCATAATTTCCTCCAGGTATGAAGTGTCTTAAGTAGGAGGGAACAACATCAAGCAGAAACAGTACAGTTCATGGAGATCTGACCATGAAGTGCCTTAAAGCGAGTAGAGGCCTCCCTTTTCAGCCTGCTGAGGAGCTTTAGTAAGAGTCAGAGTGACCAGAGAGATGGCTCTGGGCAAGAACTTGCTGCTTTTTCAGAGGGCCCAAGTTTGATTCTCAGTTCCCACAACATGTGGCTCACAACCATCTGTAATTCCAGTTTCAGGGCATCTGATGCCATTTGCTGGACTCCAGGAACACACGTGGCACACACACTTACAGGCAGGCAGCACATGCACATAGTGATTTCAGAGAGAGTGATGATGAGAAAGAGAGAGGGAGGGCAGGGGTAGGGAGGCCAGAGGAGCCTCCTGAGAGAGCGAGCACCCTCTATGGTAATGTCCCCAGCAGTCTTAGTCAGGGTGAGTCTTGGACCGATCCTCAGAATTAAGAGGAAGTCTGAATTTTTATAATCTTTTAGGTGTGGTGGGATATTTTATATTACATGATTTAATTCAGTACAGCATATGACAGGGAGCATGAAAGTGCCAGTTATTATGATTTAAGAGATGCCAAGTCCCAGCAAGTACTGCTTCTCTTCTTCTCCTCCTCTTCCTCCTCTTATTCTTCTTTCTCTTGCTCCTCCTCTTCTTCCTCCTCCTCCTTTTCCTCCTCCTCTTCTTCTTCTTTTCTTTCAAACTAGGTCTCACTATATAATTTTGGCAACCCTGAAACTCATGTCAGCTTTTTTTTTTTTTTTTTTTTTTTTTTTTTTTTTTTTTTTGGTTTTTCGAGACAAGGTTTCTCTGTATAGCACTAGCTGTCCTGGAACTCACTCTGTAGACCAGGCTGGCCTTCAACTCAGAAATCTGCCTGCTCTGCCTCCCAAGTGCTGGGATTAAAGGCGTGCGCCACCACCGCCCGGCCTCACGTCAGCTTTTTAATTCTTATATTATCAGGACTAAAAGCACCAAGAGGGAGCCCTAATTTCCCTAGTAATGTACAGTGCCCAATTTGGAGTTGCCCAAAGTTTCTGAGAATAGCAAATTCTATAATATGAATAATAATTCAGAAACATTAGTTTTAGAAACAAGCAAACAAAATGGAGATTTTGTAAAACAGAAGAGTCAGTCTAGAGCCTGTACCGGTATGCTCAGTCACGACTGTGAAGGACTGTGCCCCCAGAAAAGTGATTGTAACTGCTTTAAGATAGAAAGCTGCAGAAAATGAGCACTGTGCTTTCAGTAACAAGTAATCTAAAGGGAAGGCAGAGAAAGAGAGGCAGAGACAGAGAGGCAGAGACAGAGAGGCAGAGACAGAAAGAGGCACAGCTGAGAAGGTCCCCTCTTCTCCAAACTCGCAGTGGTGAGAAGCAACTTTTAAAAGGTCCCTGTTGAAGTGGAGGCTACATGGCTCTAGACAAAGGATCCTTCCTTCATCTCCAGAAACTCAGAGCAACTATTATGAGAACATACTCTGATATGGCCTGCAGAACTCCTCTAGCTAGAGGGAAGAGCTTGGACAATGCAGTGATCCATGAGGTTCAAATTTGACTTGGGACACAGACTGAATTGTATTACATAGAGACAAGGGGAGATTGGGGTACAGAAGGAGACTGGCCTGAGTGGGCAAGGGGACGGGAGAGAAGAAGAGAGAGAGAGAGAGAGAGAGAGAGAGAGAGAGAGAGAGAGAACGCACAAGAGAGAACTGTGGCTAAGATACATGCTATATGTGAAAGAAATTATCATTATGAAGCCCAATATAGTAACTGAGAATACATATCAACATAAAAACAAATGGGCAACTAGGTGGGGAACCATTTTTCGTTTCTTGTAGAGAGCCGCACCCGAGCCGGCAGCCTCCATTACAAGATGGCACCGGCATCCGGTTTCTTCTCCCCTTAACACGTAGTCTGCGCATGTGCCTAGGGCCAGAGCGCGCTAAATCTCAGCCCATCTGCGCATGTGCTAGGGCCAAAAGC
>JADRCD010194368.1:0-20604 GCA_019843815.1 Montemys delectorum | reverse complement strand
ATGATCGAATTTGCAATCCTCTACTATACACATGCTGCCAGAACATTAAGGGATTTTTGTGTTCCCTCTTTAAGGGCTTGTACCTGTTTACCTGTGTTCTCCTGTATTTCTTTAAGGGAGTTATTTATGTCCTTCTTAAATTCCTTTACCAGTATCATGAGATATTATTTTAGATCCAAATCTTGCTTTTCCGGTGTGTTGGGGTATCCAGTACTTGCTGTGGTGGGAGTACTTGGGAGTACTTGATGCCAAGTAGTCTTGGTTTCTGCTGGTAAGATTCTTGCATTTGTCTTTTGCCATCTGTTGATGTCTGGTGTTAGATGTTCTTACTGTCTCTGGTTGGAGCTTATTCGTCTTGTGGGTCTGTAAGCCTGTGTCAACACTCCTGGGAGATCAGTTCTCTCCTAGAAAGACCTGTGTGCAGAGGGCTGTGGATCTGCGAGGTCCCTCCTGGGAGCAGATAGAGGTAGAAAGGACCCTGTCCCAGCTGCTTCTAAGGCCTGTGCCTCCCAGTTCTGCCTTAGAAAGTCACAGGAGAGAAAATGGCGATCTCACCTGAGTCCTGGGGTCAGAGCACTCCCTGGAGACAAGCTCTCTGCTTTCAGGAAAGGTGTACAGAGGGCCACTGAGCTCTTGTTTAGAAAGCACATGACCCTAAGTATCTTGGTGCCACAAAAATTACATTAACATATACTTTGATGGTTAATGATGTCTCAAATCAATTAATAAATGTTCTTTTTATTTTATGATCTAAATTTCTAAAACATACAGGTTGCTAAGTATCAACCATTAAAAATAACATCAGGGTTCTCAATAACTTGTAGTAATATAGGTAATCTTGAGACTAAAAATGTAGGAAAGTACTCTCACTTTCAGCACATATTTAAAAATATTTATTCATGGCTCTTGTAGTATTATAAGATGCAATATAAGCTTCTGGAAAAGAAAAGTTATAAATAGGTGTAAACCTTATGAGCTACAGAAATGATACTGGTGAGATGCACACAAGTATGCAATAATAGCATGACTATCATAAGAGGAACAAACTACTTTCTGGTTGGATTTAAGGCCAACCCCACAGGATGCATCTCATGCATGGTACTGTAAACTGGGTGAAGAACTCATGGCTGGGAAGGCTCTGTGCCCTAGGAGAGAATTACTAGGATTGTTTTGTCAAATGGATATAGTATTAAATATTCTTCCTCATGTCCATGGATTAAGGCAGCTCTCACCCTACACCAGAGGGCATCCTTTATGCAGTTGATAGAGGTTAATATGAAGAATCACAACTGGACAAGGACAGAGAATAAGTGACAAGAGTGCTCATCCCTAATTAAGACATCTGTATCACACTCATTTCCACTAAAGTCTCAGGGAACATGGAGGAAAAGAGGCCAGAAAAATTATAAGATCCTGAGGTTGGGGGTGACTGCCGTGAAATGGTGGTTTCTGGACATCATGGGGGCTTGTACTCATGAACTCATAGAAACTGTGGTTGTCTATACAAGATCAAGCCTTACGAATTTCAGCAAGAATGGGGGAGAGGGGAGAGATTTTAAAAGCTGAGGAGTTATTGGCAGTTGGTTGCTGCAGGGGAAGGGTGTGTCAATTTTCTTCAGGGGTGTGGCCCCTGGTGGGCTGCCCGTGTTTCTTTGAATGGGCCTGCACCCATGCACACATGGGCAGCATTAATTTGAATCAATGTTGAGGGGAAGCATGCAGTTAGGGTCAAGACACAGTGGGGAGAATCGTCTAAAAGGATTTAGAATAGAAGGGGTGATATTAAAATCAAATTAAAAGATGTATATAAAATTCTATCTCCACTTTACCTTTCTTGCAGGCAAAAACTGAGAACAACTTCATAATGTCATGAAAAACTACCCTGTATTAACATCTCCATTTCAAAGTGCCTGTTTATTTTATAATTTTTTTCAATTTGTTTCATTCTCACTCAAAAGACTACAAGTCCATTATAATCTCTAATCTCCACACTCCACCCTTTTTCTCCCTGTTTGTGTATTACTCTAGTTTGCTTTTTTAAATATAGCTTTTGCATTTGAATTTTGCTGGTTTATATTTCCAATGTGTCACTCAAATGTGTTCTTCTTAGAATATTAATAGTTACTTGTAAGTACATGAGCATATTTTGGCTTAATTGTTTTTGCAAGATAGATAATAAACTTTGTAAGGTAGTTTTCTTTTCCTTTTATGAGGCAACTGGTAGTTGACACAGCCTTTATCTGTTTTATATAATTTATAAAGAATTTATAAGTTCTAAAATAAGAGTATAATATATTTAACTATTTGTTGCCATAATGAGTTTCTTTTAGGTATAGAACAATCGCCGGAAGTATGCAAACTCACGTGGTTTCTGTGCTGATATTTGCTCAAGAACAGAACATTTGCAGTGTTAATTATAAGATGGTGTTCATACCTGGAACCAGATAAGCTATTAGTGAGGAACGTAACCCCCCCCCCCTTTGTTGCCTGACAACAGGTTGAAGACTTCTTCTAGATCAGGGTGGGTATGGAAGAACCATAGGAAGAACCTTTGTTCTTGCCCAAATAAATGAAAGGGTTTCTTTAGTCACTAACAGAAGTTGTCAACTGACAGCAACAGCTTATTTGTACTTAGGATTCCATTTGATTGTAAGATTTTTTGCTTCTTCAGCTAAAGCCTGAAAACCTGAAATAGATTAAATTGATGTGCATCATAATGACTTTCAAAAGATTGTTCTTTAGTCTACCAGAAGTTTGTCTGGCCATTGTGGAAGAGGCCACTAAGGTTTAAGAGCTGACCTGTCAAGCAGCAGCAATGTAGAGGGAATGAAAGGCACCAGGAACAGGTGTGGTGGGATATCCCACAGTACACAGCTCAGGGGGCTGCCTTGTAAAGCTCACCCTGTTCCACACTGCCTGAGAACCAGCATAGAGTCTGCACATAGATGCTGTGTAGTTTGCTCCATACTGTATAAATGGTCTGCATCGACTCAAGGCAGTGTGAATATATGCTATGTTCTTAATTGCTTCGTTACTTGTGGCTAAACAATGAAGTATAAAATATGCTTTGTTTTTCTTTCTCCAGTTTCAGCTGATATGTCCAAAGAAGTTGTGCTGATGTGTGAATTATCGCAATTCGGTGTTGCTTAAAGTCAGTACTATTTTCTTTCTTTCTTTTTTCTTTGTTCCTTTTAGAAACTGGTTCAGAGAACTATATGGGTTGATTCTGAAAGGTCTATAGACGTAGACTTCAGGCTTGTACAAGATGTTCAACCACTGGTTTACATTTGAAAACCTTTGTTCTAATTCAAAGGCAGGAAACAAAGAAATACAAACAGGTAGTAGGAAACGTTCATGTAGGAGTGATTAACTTCAGCTTTTTAAACAAATCAGTACTTGAAGAGAAATAAAAGCATTTCATAATTCTGTGGGGCCCAGACAAAGAGCCAGTCAAATCATGAAAATTTGTAATATAGAACCCAAGCTCTTTGTTTAATAAATCTGTCCTGAAAGCCAATGTTCTCCATGTCATTTTATTTTAACCCACATAAGGTTTATTTGCTTGATTTTGTTCTTTTAGATCAGGCTGCTTTATATGATACATTTCAAAGCAAATTTATATAATTAATTCCTTCAGAAAGCAACTAATGATATCCAGAATCATGTCCAATTTCTAGCCCCCCAACAATGTTACAATGTTTTAAGTATATACTACATGGAGATGAGGAAAGGAAAGGGTAAAAAGATATAAATATAAGAAAAAGAATATTTTTAAGACAATTATTAAGACCATGCAGGCTACATTAAAATGATCCTGAAAACAGAAGCTCAAATGATTTAGAGGACCAAGAAGGGGAGAGGAGAAAAGAAGAGGAGGGGAGAGGAAGAAGGATAGATTCAGCTACAGATGTGGGAAGCAGGAAGGGGTGGCAAGGAGCAGTCTCCAGTAGAAATAGAATTTTCCCTGAGTCTCATGTAAGACGTGACAAAGAGCAGTGGGCAAGGGATCCAAGGGGAGAAGTGAGCTAGATGTTTGAAGCAAAGAGCTTAAGAGAGTAGGTTGAGAAAAACTAGCTGGAGAGAAGATGACAGTGGTAGTCCATGTCACTTGCAGTTCAACCCATCAAAAGATGCTTCTCAAACTATAACTTAACCAGGTCCCTCTGAACCCAACATTGTAGCCGATAGTCACACTTAGATGATTTGCCTTATGTCCTACCACGCATCAGCTGTTCTTTCCTGATTGTGTGTCATGTCGGTACACATTGTTAGTGTCTTCCCAATTGTTCAGGTGAGATTTCCATCACCTAATTCTTTCACTACCATCTGTACCCCCTCTATGAGTGATTATCAGTCCCCACCAAAAAAAATGCTTTGGGGTGTACCTGAAAAATATATTCCACGTGTTATTCCTTTCTACCATACTCATCCTGGGTCAAGTTACCAGATGCTGTCTTTATTGCAAAAGTCTTCCAGCTTGTGTTTCCCTTTGTCTATGCTCCTCTTCAATCTACACAAAATGCACTAGTAAAACCATGAAAACACAAAGTTTTGCTTCAATTTCCTGCACAACATTGTTGGGTCCTTGAAGATAGGGAGACGTACAGGCAAACCCTGCACTTCTTCCTTTCAGTAATCACTCTGAGATGGGAATAGAAACTTCTCAGGCCCCTCATGCTAAGAAGGCACCTTGGAAGCCCTCCACAGAACCACATTTACAAACATGACACCACTTGACCAGAACTTAGATGTCTATGCACGTCACACGGTTCTCTGGATTTGCCCTTCCTTGTAGATCCGAGAGCTGCTGTCTGAAGGCAGAGGAGGGTTTTCTAGAAAACTATCTTTCTGGTGAGGTCAAGAAGTAAACCCTTTTCCTCTTCAGCTCTCTTAATTGGGCTCTCAAGGGAGGTAAGTTGACAAATGTGGTCTGTTAAGACCCCTAGAGTCAGGCTTCTGGCAAAGAAATCTAGGGACACTTGTCTCAAACTTTTCAGTAGCTTTTTTATTATATTTATAATAAAAAATTCTTAAGTCTTTGTCCTGCTAGTTCATAACATTTGATAGGATCTGTCCCTGTTTTTTCTATGATTTCTTTTTTCATTGAGCCCCTTCTTCCTCTAAATTTCTCATTTTAGATTAGACTAACACTTATCCCTTAGGAGTTTCGCTTCTGTTGATACAGTGATGCCCTCTGCCTCCACATCTATGCAGAGCTGGTCACTGCTCATCAATCATCTCAGCTGAGCCATCACCCCTTCACTGACATTCATGTGTAAGTAGCAATTCCCAGCATTTCTCTATTCAGGGCAGACATTAGTAGTTTCACTTATTAGGCTGTTTGCTTCTTGTTTCTTCCTATTTAATGCCACCCATGGAGGGGGTCTCACATCTGGTTTACCACTTGAAGCCCTCAGTAGTATCAGGCATAAATTCAGCTCTTATTAAGTAGTTGCTAAATGAGAAAACAAAGTCTCTTTGTATAAATCATTGTAATTGTGGGTCTAAAGAATCCAGACTCTGTGCTAGTCTCAGGGAAGGGAGGATATGAGAAAAAAAATATGTATTTTTCTGCATTTTGTGAGACGTCTAAGGGTTCCCTCTCATAGTGGAAACTTTTATTGCCGTGAAAAAATGCAAATGGAGATTAAACTGTAAGGAATACTTGGAGAAATTTGTGGCCAGTTATGCATCCATTCCATGGGTTCCATGGGCCTGTAAATAATCAGAAGCACTATCTACACCCTGGCTGCTTTGCTGCTCTTATAGAACAGAGGAAACAGCTAGCTTTGGAGCTATTGCTACAGGACTGGTGGCTTGAGAGACAGCAAAGTCTGTGTTTCCCAGTGTAACAGGCTCTCTCACTCTCAGGTCCCAAAGGGCATAGAGCAAGGACCATAGAACCACAAACACCAGTGCTCTGACCTCTGAAGAATTTGCAGGCTCCACATGAGTAATGAATTGGGCCTGGCAGATCACATATTACCCCTAAGATGAAGAAAAACAGAACAGGGATGGATGAATGCCTGTGGGAAAAGAAGGGTATCAGCTCTCACACAAACCGTCATGCACTGCATGGCTGGCTTAAGCAGAAGTCTGGTAGAGGGAAAGGGAACTGAATGAAGAAAAAAATAACAAATGGTTCTATCTCTTCTCATTGTGTGGGACTAAAACACAACTTACTGGTTGTATCATGTGATGGTGTTAATGATACATTGTCATCATCTAGACAGAACTGACTTTGATCATTAGTGCTAGACCACTGTAGAGAAGCCAGTTTATTATTAGTAATTAGTAGTTCAAACTATGGATCCCAGGCAGACACACACTCAAATGAGAGCTTTTATCATTTGGGAATATGGCATCTCTTGTAGTAGGAATATTTTACTACCATTGGGTATTACTGCTTAAATAAGTAGACAAATTGTTTTAATAATTTATTCAGTACCTATATCATACAGACATCAGTAAATAGGAGTAAAACATATGTAAAGTATATGATTGCTATACAACCATGCTTTTCTTTTTCAATGGACAAGCCTAGCAAAAGTCTAAAAAAAAAAAGAGCACAAATTTTCTGCATAGAAAGTCTATCAGATATTCTGATTTTAAAATAAATTAATGAGTTTCATATAGTTAAAATATATGAAACTCTAGTAATCCACTTGCTCTGCAAATATCTAAACTAAGTTACAGAATTTAAGCATTAAAAGTAATAATAATAATTGTATCAAGTAATAGGCTTGGTATAGTATAGGTCAGTGTCAGATCATATATTTAGCATGCTCAGGCAATGGGTTCTATCTATCACACACACACACACACACACACACACACACACACACACACACACAGGGGGATGTTAACAAATGTTGAAGGATATTCTAATGCAATGCACAAGTGCTGTTTTACAATAACCAGTTTGGCAAAGAGTCAGAAGCTTAATAATGTCATTGAAGAATGATATTGTATAAGGAAACTGCTTTCACAGACAGTTCTTAGTAACTTAGCTAAATACAGAGTATCTGACCAATGACAAATGCTACTGCCATCAAAATGTTTCCTACTGGCTCCAGCAATTCCATTGCTAGGAACTTTCCCCTAGGAAATAACAGATAATTTCCACAAAGATAGACATACACAACTCAGTTTGGAATGGTTTTTAAATACTACCTCAGAAAAATTAAAACAACCCACAATACATACATAATCTAGAATTTAGTTTAAAAAAATCACCTTAAATACTTTGTAGCTACTAAGTGATACTATAGTTATATTGACTATTGTTAAAGTGATCATGATTGGTTATTCCTTTAAAATTAAGTTATAAAAAATTTTTATTGTATAATTTTATTTTGTTAAATATACCTTTCATATCTATCAACAAAATACTTAGAAACATACATTAAAAATTGTTGATATATTATGGCTTCCAGTTTAGCATTTTTATGGGGTTCCTAAGAGTACAAATAAGTGGGTCTCTGTTTCTAGTGCCTTCTCTTAGACTCATCTTTGTTTGTTTTGTCCATTTCTAATGTACCAGTTTTGTTTTATCTTATTTTATTATTATCCTTTAAAAACCTGTTTGTCTTCTAATGAGAGACCGAAAGGGGGCAGATCTGGATGGGAGGAAAATGGGGAAGAAACTGGGAGAAGTACAGGGAGGGGAAACCATAATCAGAATATGTTATGTGAGAATAAAACTATTTAAGTAAAAGAAAAAATACTAAGTCCAGTTCTACATAGGATCCCAATCTTAAACTATTAATACTCACAATATACTACTTTTTCCTGAAGTAGTCTCATGTTAAAGAATATATAAGTTGAGATTTTGGGTTCCATTTGGTTATGAGATTATTGTTTACCTTTATTTTCACTATGCTTTCACACGTCTAAACATTCTAAAATGTTCGATTACTTTATGTTAACAAGAAGCCTTAAAATATTTCATTTACTAGATTATGACAAGTATCCAGAAGTTAATATTTATAACTCATTGATAGACTATTAGTGAATGATAACAGTGGCTTAGGCAATGTTCATAAAAAATATCTCTAAATTGCACTGGGTTCTTGGGCAGTGATCTATGTATAAGTTAATATTTTCCTGAATAGACACAGAACAGCAGTATATAGAGAGGTGTGTGTGTGTGTGTGTGTGTGTGTGTGTGTGTGTACAATTTTAGGAAGGAGTCAAAGCAAAGACAAAAAGCATCCTAGGGCTTTTTGTTAAAATACATACCCTAAAAGAGCAAAATGTTTATATTAAATCTATTTAGAATACCACCAGCGTTTGTTTAACTAAACCTGCAGTCCACCTTTGCTTTGCCTTATTAGGAAAATCAACAGTTGCTATTAAGCTCCTTTACAGCATGCTCAGAAGGATGACTTGACCAAATAACACAGAGAACAATGTGCTTTTCAGGACTGGCTAGCAATTCTTCTCTTTGTTTTGTTTTCAGAGTGTTTGTGAAGAAAGGATGTGTAGTCTTCTGGGACCAGTTGTCACCTCATAAATAGCAAAAGAGGGAGGCTAACTTACCAGAAGTCTACAGGTAGAAAGCATGATGCTAGTGAGGTCTCTTTGGAAAACCTACTTCTGTCACTAGAGAGGCCAAAATCAAAACAGAGGGACCAAGAGGTAGCAGGAGGAATTTTAAGGAAAGAGAGTACATTCAATGTTGAGAATTCACACCTTCTTTTAACAACGTAGGACTCACAAACAGTGCATTGGTTGCCACTACAGCTCCTGTCTTCCCTAACACCTAGCATGAGAGCCACCTGCATCTCGCCTGCTTTGGGTGTGTTACTGCGGTTGGAGCGCACTGAAATAGAACAGAAATGTTGGCATTAAAACTGATTTTTTTTTCATTTGAATTCCTTTTCTTCTCATTTCCAAGTCAATGTGTAGTTAATGATGTTGATGCCATTTTGGACCAAGAGAACAATCTTGGGGCCAAATATACAGCCTATTTCATGGTATGTTTAGAATCAAGCCTACGCTGCCAAAGCGAGGAAGGAAGCTGTGTAAATGTGTGAAGTACAGACAGCTCCTCTGGAAACTTCTAAGTGCAAAAGGCTGCCCTGTCCATCTAGAATTATCTGATTTATCAGAAATTGTTCATTCTTACATAAAAACGATTTCCTTTCTGACAGACTTTGTGTTTCAGGAAACAACTGAATTTGTTTTCACTGTCCAACATCCATGTGGAATGTGTTGACCAAAGCAACAATTGGAGACTATATTGACACAGAGTGAAAGAATTTTTACCACCACAGATTATGTGAATTCTCTCTTAGTTGAAGGAAATACCAAAGAGAAAAAAGAAATCTTAAAATGTATTCCAAGGCAATGCTAAAATTCAGGGAGTAGTAGAAAGTATATGACATATCCAACCTAATATATAGCATATTAGGATGTAATGCATCTTAATAATAAACTAATTTGTACTATGTACTTACCCTATGTCAAGCTTTGTACTAAGTTCTTTGTCCAATTAAATCTGTGTATTCTGATGGGAAAGATGCCATTGTTATCCAGATTTAGAGATAACAAAATTTAGGGAGTTAGGAAAATTAAACAAAATCACAGCCTAGTGTGTAAATAAACCAGAGTTCAGTTTCATGCACTCTGACCTTTGAACCACTCCACTATTACTCCTATGCCAAAAGTAGGCATTCAATGAACTAAAAGTAATGTCAGAGAAAGATCTTTGTGGAATTTCACCTTGGTACCAGAGTATTGCTTAGAGATGTTGAGCTGAGACCCTACTGTGTGAGGCACATTAGGAGAAGCTTGAATGTTTTGCATTCT
The DNA here is from genome assembly GCA_019843815.1 of Montemys delectorum. Classification (NCBI taxonomy): domain Eukaryota; kingdom Metazoa; phylum Chordata; class Mammalia; order Rodentia; family Muridae; genus Montemys; species Montemys delectorum. The sequence goes on along the minus strand of JADRCD010194368.1, from coordinate 10,791 downwards.
TGAAGTCAGGTAGCTAATCATAGAAAACCTTAAGTAGTATGCCCAAAGCAAATTCATTGTGTTAATAAGTGATTTCAACAAATCTACTGAGAAAAGAATAAATACAAAAAAAATTTCTAAAGTATTCCTATATAATGTTAATGGAAATTGAAATTAAATAAATTAAGTTTATATTAAATAAATAACTTTGCTTTAGTGAAAGTGATAAGCTTAAATATACACATAATAAAATGAAAATAGAATTTACAGGCTGAAAATTACAAAATTTGGATGAAATAAGTCAAAAGCATGAATAAAGAAACTAGGTGTCTTTATTGATGTCCATAGATTCAATCAGACACTGATGGAAAATACTGGAGAGGGGGAAAAAAAGGTACATTTGTGCTAAATGTCTTTGTTAGTCCCTAAATCATACACAACAACTACTACCATAACATTTGTGTCAGATAAGTCAGCATGCATAACGTAGAAGAAATTTAAAGTATACAAGAGTATACAAAGACTTCACTGTACATTTTATATAAGGGACTTAAGCATCTTTAAACTTTCATATCCATAGGGTATAATAGAACCAATATCCCGCGAACAAAGAGGAACATGGGTAAAGAATATAAAGACTTTCACTGAAGGTATAGGGATAGAGTACAATCACAATAAAATAATATTATCAGCTTTTAATAAAATACATGTTAAAACCATAGGGAGATATTGCTACATGCCTATTAGAGTTGTGACAATAAAATAATTCTGACAGTACCAAACTTTTCAAAGACTGTGGATAAAGGACACTCATATATGACTGGTACAAATGTAACATGAGAGTTGGACTGTTGTGCTGGCTCACAAACCCCAAAAGACCACTAAAGAGCCAACTCTGATGCAATCTCACTAGGGTCTTTTTATTTAAGCTCAAGCTTGGGCTCACCACTGACACTGACACAGCAGGACAGAAAGGTGAAGCTCGGTGCAGTTTCAAGTAAGCATTTATAAAGATAAGCAAACAAGTAAGGGGGTTTCTAGCCTTGCTACACATCTGATTAGGGGCTGGGGGAGGCTATTGTGAAGCCCAAGAAGAAGGAAGACCAAAGTTTGGATGCTTCGGTCCTTCTTAGAAGGGGAAACAAAATACTCAGAGGAAGAAATATGGAGACAAAGTGTGGAGCAGAGACTGAAGGAAAGGCCACTCAATGACTGCCGCACCTGGGGATCCAACCCATATACAGACACCAAACACAGATATTATTGTGGATACAAAGAAGTGAACGCTGACAGGAGTCTGATATGGCTGTCTCCTGAGGGGCTCTGTCAGAGTCTGACAAATACTGAAACAGATGCTCACAGCCAACCATTGGACTGAGCACAGGGTCCCCAATTGAGGAGTTAGAGAAAGGACCCAAGGAGCTGAAGGGTTTGCAACCCCACAGGAAGAAAAATAATCAGACCCCCACATACACCCAGAGCTCCCAGGGACTAAACCACCAATCAAAGAGTACACATGGAGGGACCCATGGCTCCAGCTGTATATGTAGCAAAAAATGGCCTTGTCAGTCATCAATGGGAAAACAGGCCCTTGGTCCTGTGAAGGCTGGATGCCTCAGTGTAGGGAATGCAAAGGTGGGGAGGTGGAAGTGGGTGAATGGGTGGGAAAACACTCTCATAGAAGCAGGGGGAGGGGGAAAGGATAGGGGATTTCAGGGGAGGGGGGGAACCATGAAAGGCGATAACATTTGAAATATAAATAAAGAAAATATTCAATATAAAAAATAATTGGCTGGTGCTGGGAGCTGAACCATAAACTTAATTTGCGATTTCCTCCTGATTGGTGGTTGTTAGGAAGAAAGGTTCCAGGGGCAGACTTGTAACCTGGAAACTGGTGCTAGGGGTAGGTTTGTTGGGGAGTGACTTGAGTTCAACCTTAGGTCAGATTCCCTAGGATGGAGTCTGAACCCAAGATCTAGTCTCTTAGGAGACATGCACTTCCCATAGGGCCAAGCAATTGCAGTTCTAGACATTCCTAGAGAAATAAAGTCTTAATTTTACATCAACACTTCTCCATGAGTACTTATGGCAAATTTATTCATATTAAGTAAAAACTGAAAATGTCTTACTTGTTTTCTAGTGAGTGAATTGTTTAACAAACCACAGTATAATTATAGCATGTATTCTCAGATGGAAAAAATGAGAACATAATATTGATAAACACAAACTTGATAAATCCCCAGAGAACTACACTACATGGGTGGGGGTAAAGCCTCCAAGGTTTACATATTCTGTGATTCCATTCATACAATAGTTTTGAAATGTCTAACTAGTAGAAATGAAGAACATGATACTTATAAGGGATTAAGAAAATGATGTTCTAATATCTTAGCTTTCTTTTTTTTTGCAATAGATATTTTCTTTATTTACATTTCAAATGATATCTCCTTTCCTGGTTTCCCCTCCCCCTGCTCACCAACCCACCCTTTCCCACTTCCTGGCCCTGGTATTCCCCTACACTGGAGCATAGAGCCTTCACAGGACCAAGGGCCTCTCCTCCCATTGATGACCGACTAGAACATCCTCTGCTGTACATATGCTGCTGGAGCCATGAGTCCCACCATGTCTCTGGTTGGTGGTTTAGTCCCTAGGAGCTCTGAGGGTACTAGTTAGTTCATATTGTTGTTCATCCTAAGGGACTGCAAACCCTGCAGCTTCTTGGGTCCTTTCTCTAACTCCTTCAGTGGTGACCCTGTGCTCAGTCTAAAGGATGGCTGTGAGCCTTTACTTCTGTATTAGTCAGGCACTGGCAGAGCCTCTCAGGAGACAGCTATATCAGGCTCCTGTCAGCCACCACTTGCTGGCATCCACAATAGTGTCTGGGTTTGATGATTTAATATGGGAAGTATTCCCAGGTGGAGCAGCCTCTGGACTGTCTTTCCTTCAGTCTCCATAGTTTGTCTCTGCAATTCCTTAGATGGGTATTTTGTTCCCCCTTCTAAGAAGGAACTAAGTATCCACACTTTGGTCTTCCTTCTTCTTGAGTTTCTTGTGGTTTATAGATTGTATTTTGGGTATTCCGAGCTTCTGGGCTAATATCCACTTATCAGAGAGTGCATACCATGTGGGTTCTTTTGTGATTGGGTTACCTCACTCAGGATGATATTCTCCAGATCCATCCATTTCCCTAAGAATTTCATAAATTCATTGTTTTTAATAGCTGAGTAGTACTCCATTGTGTAGATTACCACATTTTCTGTATCCATTGATTTCTATTGCTGGGATAAATGCTGTTGGGGGTTGGTCTGGTGCCAGGTATACAAATGCTAAACTCTGAATTCCAAGATCTGGTTGCTGTCTAGACAAGTGAATTCTCATATATGCTGGCCTTTGTTGTGCAAGCCTTGCCCCCCAATTTAATTCCTGATTGGTCAATAAATGGCTGGGTGAGGCTCATGACTGGGTAGAACGTATACAGAGCTGGGCCTTAGAATTGAGTAGGGGGTCTCCAAAGAGACCACAAGGAGAAGGAGAAAGAAGGCCAAGACAGAAAGAGATCTCTATTAGACAGGATTAAACAGGAGTACAGTACGTGGCTGGGAAAAGTGCAGCCTGAGAACAGACTGATGGAGCAAAAGACCACCAAGGAGACATCAGATTGACAAGTAGCATTTAACAGGTGGAGAAATTAATATAGCTTAAAGCCTGCCCAGCTCAGTGCCAACTGCTTTTAAATTATGGTGTTTCTGTGTTCTTATTAGGGAACATACAAAGACAAGGTGGGCTAGAAATCTCCAATACATATTAAAGAGTAAAAGGGGTATACCAACCACCCAGAAAAAATAAATACTTTATAAAATACAAAGACCAAAAGCAATTTGGGGAGGAAGGGTTTAACTAAGATTACATTTCCACATCACAGTCTATCACTGACAGAAGCTAGGGCAGACGCTGGAGAAAAAACCAGGAGGAAGGAGCTGAAGCAGAAACAGGAGCGCTGTGTACTGGCTTGCTCTGCTTACCAGCTTGCTCTGTATAGTTTGTATGGTTTGCTTTCTGTACAACTGAGCCCCTCCTATCCAAGGGTGGAACCCGCAGTGGTCTAGTCCCTCCCACAGTAATCATTAATTTTAAAAAATGTCCCCACAGACCTGGTTACACACCAGTTTGATGGAGGTATTTTCTCAATTGATGTTCTCTGTTCTGAGATGACTCTATGTTGTGTCAAGTTGGGAAAAAAAAAAAAAACAAACTAGCCAGTACACCTATAACTGTCAAAACAACCTAGTATCCTCTGAGAGGGGACTCCTAAATGCGAATTGTTCAGATCAGATTGTCCTGTATACATGTCTGTGAAGAATTGTCTGGACTGTTAGTTGATATAGAAAATTCCAGCCCCTCATGGGATGTACCATACCTGGACAGGTAGGTTGGGTATAAAAGTGTGAGCTCAGCATAACCCTGGTAGTGAGTCAGCAAAGAGTGCTGTGTCCTGTTTTCCTCTTCAAGCTCTTGTTTGAATTCTTGCCCTAGCAACCTTCAATGGTGGACTATGATCTGGAAGTTTAAGCCAAATACATCCTTTCTTTCCCAAGTTGTTTTCATGATGTTTGTCTTAGCAACAGAATGGAACTAGAAGAGCTGAGCTGAGAGATGAGCATGGCTACATTAAGATCTGTGTGAGGAATCTCCACTGTGCTGTGCGTGGTCTGTGTTGATTGCATCATTTCCAGGACTCTAGCTGTGGTGTTGTTATCTTCAATTTTGTATGAGCCTATCATACAAAAAAAAAAAAAATCCAAACAATAACAACAACAAAAACAACAAACCTATGCAAAGAGAGCACAATAGATGTACTATTTTAGAACTGTATAATACTTATGTTAAAATGAAAGGTTTAGAAGAACAATACATGTTTTAAAAGCAAGGAGCATAGCATTGGATTTGAGATTGGGGATCTCCTCTGTTGTCACCATCAGTAACCACCAGGGGCTTGAGTAAATCCCAATCAACTTTTACAGCCCTGGTTTTCTCATTTGAGAGATATTCAGATGAGAAAGCATCCTTGATAGGATAACTGATTCCCAAAGTCAGTTTTCAACTCTAATTCCTCTAAGGCAGTGGCACCATGGTCACATATCAGATATCCCACATATCAGCTATTTACGTTAGGATTTATAACAGCAGCAAAATCGTGGTTATGAAGTAGCAGTGAAGTAATTCTACAGTTGGCAGTCACCACAACATGAGGAACTGTGTTAAAGGGTTGCAGCCTTAGAAAGGTTGAGATTCACTGCTCCATGGCTTCTTTTCCCTGTAAGAAGTATCTCCATGGGATATACTTTTTTTTTTGACTAATGAAATTAAATGCATGAAGCCTATCCCTAATTTGTAAAAATATTTATGTTTAAGTGTGGACTGGGAATCTTGCAAATAGGTAAGGTCAATGTGAGCTCACTATATTTCTTAAAAGATTCATCAGCTCAGCGAGGCAGCATTTCCCTTAAATTTTAGTTACTAGAAGCTAACTTAAGATTGGATTATAGTTTCTTCTCATAGAAATATCTATAAAAGAAATATTTCCTTTCTAGCTGTTTGAGACTTCCAGAAGTCCCAACTTTTCCCATGCCCTGGTTTCACAGGGTGGAGGAATAACCCATATGTGTGTGGTGGGGGCCTTTAATTCGCATTAGCTTCAGGAATGTTAGCTTTGGCAGGGTTGTTAGGGCTACCATGTTTACATGACATTTAGGGCACGTTTCTTCTGGTCTTCTGTTCTTCACCAGCTGATAGACACCAACATTGTCTCAATAGGAACCTAATACAGGAAGCTAGTCTATTTTACTACATTCAAACAATGTTTCTTTAATGTTATTTTCCTTGCCAAAAAATCTACAAGATCTTAAAGGAATGCTAAGGAAATAAAGCCATTATTTAGATACCACATGATATTAATGTTTCCTAGGATTTTTCTTTAGACATTCTTCTGAGTTTAAACGGCAGAATTATTGATATACTCCTTAAAATAACAGAATGACCTAATACCATGTATGTATCTCATATTTTGTAATATAGATGAAGCTCTAGAATAGATGGTAGTTTTGGAGTGGGTATTCTCATAATATTATTATTTAACTATGGAACTAATTAAGAGCTTTAAACTTAAGGTTGGGATTTATACTCTGCCTTAAAATAATAAGACATTTGTAGTCATTGTGAAAAATCGTGAAATTGTCATACTTGAGTTCTACTTGGGAATGCAAAGTATATGTTTAGTTCAGTTGTCAAGCTGGCATATATCCTTCCTTTTGACATTGTAACACAATATTGGTATCTAAAAATAATACTCTTAAGAAACTCAAAAACAAGTTATAAAAAATTTACAAAAAAAGACAATATTTTAATTAAGTAAATTGAGGATTTATGTGAGGTTGCATTTATAGCTGTCTGCTGCCTCATGTGGCCATATGCAGTTAGCAGTTCCCATGCCTGCTTATGGCATTTATTGATTACAAATTTTTACTGGAATCCATCACTAGGCTTGTCACGGCTAGTGTGTGGAGGGACTAATAGAAAATGAACTTAGCACATAGTATTGAGATCTACAGTGAAAGTAAATGCTGTAGGAGGATACATGTATGATACTGGGTTTAAACTTTAAATCCCATGTAAGCAGGAATATCCACTTCCCTATATTATGAATATCACATAAGTCCAAAGTTTTCCTTTGCTAGCTTATTGACATCTAGTACATCTGTAGGGTCCTGGTAATCCATATTAGGGAGCCTGCTGCCAAAAAGACCAATTCACTCATGAAAATTGCTTGTAAAACCTTTGTTGCTCTGGGCAAAGTACTGCTGAGGGCAGATGTAACATTGGCGGCTGATGTGTATCACAGGTTCAGAAGATGTTGGACTCCAGGGGCCACTCCATGAGATGTTCGCATTTAGAACATCAAATCTCTCCCTGTGACTGATTCACTGAGGTTTTTCTTCTTTCCCTAATAAACCAAACTGATAGCTTTATACAGTTTACAAACTTCTCCTGAACAACGTTGTAGCAAAAAAATAAAACTGAACTGTATTCCCTTATAAAAACCAGCTTCCTGAGTGATGTACAAACAGACATCCATAAGAAAGCATGTTGAGGATTTTCTCCTAACCTTGTTATTTGACACAGAGACCAGCAGGCTTCTTGAAGTAAAGCTGACTATCCTCATTGCCCAGAGTGACCTTAGGTTTCCCCGTGTAAAATCCAGCTCTTTACACTCCAGACTGTTGGACAGTGTTCGTGTCTGGTTTGTCTGATTTGATTAGGAACTCCTCAGGCAAGAGCTTTGTCTGTTTCTATGTTCCCTACAGTACCTAACTTGTGGCTGGCATTCCCCTAGTGCCAAGGAACATTCAGTTAAAGTTGTTGTCTTCCCTGTGCCCATGTCCTTTCTGACCCGCATTTCATATTTGTGTCTGGGTATAAGCTTCCTGTGTTACTGAATCACCTTTGGGCTGATCCTCTTTGGAAATTAGGGCATGAATGTTGCGTGTTTTGCCACTGTGAGTTTGAGAATTGGGCACATACAGGGCTGAAATATGCTAAGCTATCCGAAGGGAAAATGTTTCTTAAAAAAAAAAAAAATCCCTTTTGTTCAATGGTTATGGGGATCTTTGTCAGCCACGAATGCAGAGTGGTTACCAGATAAGAGCATAAAGCCAGTAGATCCCTGAATGTAAGCATTTCACCACAGTTTCTCTGTTCCTTAAGGGAAATGTTCAACTTTTTGTTTCACCAATGAGTCTTTGAACTTTTTAAAATTGTATCCTTTTTTTTTTTTTTGTATTATTTTTTTTTTGGTTCTGGTGCTAAATTAATAATGAAGTCTCTCTTCATTTTGTGTGAGGCACTCAGTTGGTGTTAGAGTTAGAAGTCAGATGTTATATACGGGATTTCACAGCCTAAACACTAGAGAGGACGGTTTGGTGCAACCTCATCTCCTTGAAGCTGGGAATGGAAAATGGCTCCATAAAGAGAAGTCCCTTTCACCCTGTGTTTTCTTTTCTTGTCATTTTGCATGCCTTGTGTTTTTTGTTGAAAGTTAGACGTGATGTATTAGGTAACAGGAACGTAGATAAATATGCATGTAGGGTGAGGTCTTATGTTAATGTGAGTAGGCACTGGGCTCTATTTAATGTTTTCTATAGCAACATACCAGAGACGGCCCATGTCTCTGCTCCTCTTGCTTTTGTTTTGTCTGTTCCTCAGGGGGCTTCTCTAAGATTTCCTGACTTTTGGATCTCTCTCTAGCCCTGATTCTCCGATTCTCCAGTGTCTTATGGATGTGACAGTAAGGTATTGAGGCAAGGGTGGGAGTGGAGTTTTATAATCTCATCATGAAATTTGTCACATCATGGGCTGAGTTCACTGGGTTGTAACCTTAGTGAATATTTCTTACTTTTACTCCCTCCTCACTTAGATCACACAAAACAGTTGAAAATGCTAGAGTCGAATAGGTGTCATTCTCTTAGGTGAGCTTAGACGCTGGTAATCTCTAAGCCTGGAAAGGAAGTTATAATCACTGGATGCTCTGATGTGTCACTTGAGTCCACTTGAGTCAAAGCCACAGAGGACTTTTTTCCACCTCTTACCATGAGTCTTTACAATTGACTTCCTGAAGGTAAACTCCAAGTGAGCAGAGTCTCTAACACTGTGTTGCTTTGAATTTTGTCATTCTCATGCTAGACTTTACTCCGCTCCCAGCAATTCAACACAATTACCTCGTAAATGCTGGAAATTCATGACTTCTACATGAAACAGATCATAGCTGTTAGTCTCAGAATTTGTCTAATGTAGGGGTAGTGGTTTGACCTTTAAACTCCATTCCATTCTGGATATATGAACTCTAATAAATTTTTCGTTTTCTCAGAATGTATATTATAATAACAAAATAATAATTTCCAAGTTTATATTATTTTGTAAAATAATTTTAACAGTCACTATAACTTCACATTGTTTTTGAAACTTATTGTTCTTAATGACAAAAATAAGTGAATAAGACAGTTAAGATGGATAACAGAACCTAGCATGAATCTATTAATTCTGATAATCATAAATATTTTTAAGTGTTAGAAGAAAAATGAGAAAGTCATGTGTGTGTGTGTGTGTGTGTGTGTGTGTGTGTGTGTATGTGTGAGTGTCTGTATGTTTGTGCATGTGTTATGGCTTGAGTATGTCACCAAAGGATTATGTGGTGATGGCTTAGCTCCCAGTTGGTGGTACTAATGAAAAGAGGTGGGTTCATGGGAACATGTTATCAATGAATGAATCCATTGGTATGTTCAAGGTTAAATAATAGTTCATTGTTAAGAAAGATAGCCAATATACAATTCACAGACCATATGAAGTTTAAGAAGGAAGTCCAAAATGTGGATGTTTCAGTGCTTCTTAGAAGGGGGAACAAAATACTCAGAGGAGGAAATAGGGAGCAGAGACTGACGGAAAGGCCATCCAGAGACTGCCCCACCTGGAGATCCATCCCATATACAGTCACCAAGCCCAGATGCTATTGCAGATGCCAGGAAGTGCTAGCTGATAGGAACCTGATATAGCTGTCTTCTGAGATGCTCTGCCATAGCCTGACAAATACAGAAGTGGATGCTCAAAGCCAACCATTGGACTGAGCGTGGGGTCCCCAATGGAGGAGTTGGAGAAGGAAGTGAAGGAGCTGGGGGGGTTGCAGCCCCATGCGGGGTACAACAGTGTCAATGTGCTAGACCCCCCCCCCCTCCCCTGGAGCTTCTGGGCACTGGACCACCAACCAAAGAGTATACATGGAAGGACCTATGGCTCTGGCCGCATATGTGGCAGAGGATGGCCTTGATGGATATCAGTGGGAAGAGTGACCCTTGAGCCTGAGGGTGTTCAATGCCACAATGTAAGGGAATGCCAAGGCTGGAAGGCAGGAGTGGGTGGGTGGGTGGGGAAGCACCCTCATAGAGGCAAAGGGAGGGGGTGGGATGGGGGTTTCTGGAAGGGAGTTATTCCAACTGGAATGGAATAACATTTGAAATGTAAATAAAGAAAATATCCAATAAAAGGGGGGGAAAGCCAAAAAAAAAAAAAAAAAGATGCATGACTTTGAAAAGTCTCCCCCCTCTCTCTCCGCTCTCTCTCTGTTTCATTCCTTCCTTCCTCTATTCCTTCCATCTTCCTTCCTTGTCAACATAAAGTTAGCAACTCTGTTTCACTTTGCACTCTGCCATGATATGCTACTTTCCTATGGCTCCAAAGCAAAGGCGACAGAAAACTGAACTCAAACCACTTAAACTATGAACCAAGACAAAATTTCCCTTCTAATCAACAGCAAGGATAGAAAGGCAACTAGTACTAGCTAAAGGCAAAATGAGTAACAAAATTGAAGTACAAGCATTTGCTAATATACTAATAATTGCGTCAAGCTGTGTGGACATTTCACTGTAATGATTACTGGACAAAAATGTCCTGAGATTGGAGTCATTGATGTATCAAACAGATTTCTTCTTAATCACAAAAGAATTGTGTTCACCAGCAGTGAACATATTACAAGCAAATGGTATAAGCTGGTTCCCCAAAGCAGGGCTCACTGATTCCATGCACCTGATACAAGACTCAGTTGGAAGCAGTGCTATGTCTGATGGTTCTGCCCCGAAATGGTTTAGCTAAAGCTAGTTTAAGAAAGTGTTCATGTAGTGGAAACTATATAAAACAATGATTTGAATTTTTTTTTCAAGAGAGGAAAAAAAAAGAACTCCGAGTTCTTTTAAGATTAAAAGAAAAAAA
>JADRCD010194367.1:0-11917 GCA_019843815.1 Montemys delectorum | reverse complement strand
ACTTTTCTGGATGCTATAATAGTAGATTTACTTATGAGATCCAGCTTTGTTCTTTATAGTCCCCAGGATGTGAATGGCACTAGAAAATCATTTAATCTTCTGCATGTTTACAAAGCATCATCTATGATTTTGGGCTCAGAAGTACATCATACCCACAAAGTGTATAAGTCAACCTTAAGCAAAATGTAAGCATCTATGTCTGTATATTTCAAATAAGTATGTGAGGAATATCAAATTCCTCATTTGCTTCATGTAATTGGTGCAAATATCAGTGCATGGGCTGGAAAACACAGGTGGGCCTAGGGTTTGAGGCTAGGTGTGGGAAAATTCTACAAGGCTTGGCTGAAGTGTAGCTACAGGGGAGATTTGGGAGCATACTGATTGCTGAGGTTGAAGCTACCAATGTGTTTTATTGGTGTAATTTACAGATGTATGAGTGAGGTACTTTTTACAAGTGCAGAACTTATTCAAAAACAGTTTTCATCATCATACACCCCAGCATTGATGATGGTTCAACAAATCTCAAAACCTTTACTGCACAACACAAAATTAAAGTAACTGAAAAGTTTCTTTTTTAGGCAGAGAAACTTGTTTCTGCATTTTCCAAGCAGTTCCACTGGTCTGATATTCTTCAAAGCTCTCTGAGTGATTCTCAGTTGTCCTTACTGACTATCTTTGCTTGAAGTTGAATTGTTTAACAACCCCCAAGTACATCTGATTGTTATCCCTTTTGACACTCTGTATCTTAGAGAACATCTCCTTAAGATAGAAGATTTTAATTTGGGAGAAAACTTGTACAAGAAAATATAAGTAGTCCTCTGTCTATTGTATTCCTGATTGCAAAAAATTTCTCTTCAATTTACAATAAATATTCTTTTTTTTGATTGTTTTTATTAGATGTTTTCTATATTTACAATATCTCCTTTCCCAGGTTCCCCTTCAAAATAAAAATAAAAATAAAATAAAATAAGAAAAAAAATCAAAATAATAAAAAACAAAAAGTAAAACAATCCCATGTTGCTCTCCTCAACTCCTGCTCACCACTGCACCCTCTCCCACTTCTTGGCCCTGGCATTCCCCTACACTGGGGCATAGAACCTTCACAGGGCCAAGGTCCTCTCCTCCCATTGATGACTGACATGGCCATCCTCTGAGTGATATATATCTTCAAAAACAATAAAATACCAGAAGAATATAAAACTGTACCAGAAGTGCTGTATATAAGAAAAAAATACTTTTGCAGTCCTAAAATATCTTAAAGCTTATTTAAAAATTGTATATAGCTTTGGTACGAAGTATCCATTCAGATATGGTCAGAGAGTAAAAAACAAAAAACTCTAATAGTGGCAAGCACACTTATTTACCAACACTCAATAACACTAATTGATACTTTGATTTGAAAGTTTTTTCTTATAAATGATGTCAAACCTCTGAGATCTCTGCATTAAAAGTAACACTATCAATCCTCATCACAGTACTAAATAAAAGAGAAAAAAAATTCTTTCACAGATCTTAATGTTAACATATTCAAGTTGAAGACACCAAAGTTCAAGACAAAAAAATAGCTGTTGTTGCTTAACACATTTAAGAATATATGAAAAGAGATATACAAAGATGTACAAGAGACATTCCAAGTGATTTGGAGAGAATAAATACCAATAATGGATTTTTAATAGGTTTGATTCAAAGTTGTTTATTTCAGTGCATATGTCTGAGGAATGTGGGGATATCGTGGCAGATTTGATAAAATGTGTCCAATCTGCCTCTCAGATTCTTTAACTAATTCTGTCTGATGCTTCAAATAATTTAGTCATATATAAATACCTTGTCCTAGAATTTAGTGTATTTATATAATATAATTAAGTTGGTCACAATTACAGGATTCACATATTATCATACAAGCATTTCCCAAGATACTGATTCAGACATGTTTTTTTTTTTTTTTTTTCAGCTACCTCTCTTTATCTCAAATGTTAATTATCTTTGTTGGAGGACAAGTAAATTAGTCAATCCAACTTGAAATTTCACTAGAGAGTTCTCTGTACTTTTGACCTTCAGCTACTAAGGCTTATGTGATCAGTGATTGCAAAACACCAGTGATCCATAATACTTTTTATTCTAGAGACAAACAAATAGGTCTTTCTTCTCTCTAATCCCATGGAACTTGCTCATGCTAACAGGACATTTGGCTGTCAAAATAAAAGTCACTCCTATGCTTTTATAGTTAAAAATTGAGATGCTTCAATAGATTCCTTCTTGTAATACAAGGTTCCTCTTTGACCTTTTTGTATTTTGTATCTGCCTGACTCTTTTCTTTAAATTGTCCATCACACAATTTTTGTTTCATGAATCATGAAAACATATGAATATACATCTCAGTGTATGGTGAAACTATTCTGCCAGTTTGTGACACATAAAATGGAAATTAGTTCTTTATGTATCTTTTTTTATATTCACATTTTATATTTCTGTTTATGTGTTTCATGAAATATGAAATAAATCTAGATAAAAATTGGGATAGTTTTCCCTGAAATTCTCATCATTCTACAAAGAGTGATGTTTTTCTTTTTGCATGTTTTCAAATGTCTTTATACTGAACACATTTAGAATGTTCCTTGTATTGATGGTGGATTAATATTTTACTGTTACTGATTATTATTGCAAATTTATTCCTTGAATATAAGGACAACCCGTAACTAAATGTAAATAGGAATAAGTATTTATGAATGGAGATATCTACATGGAATAATGGATTCTAAGGAAAATGACCATTCATATTCTCTTGTAGATAAAAACAATATCATATTCCTACTTAAATCAAATTCCTTAGTAATGTTTACTTGGCTACATATCTTGTAAATGTACATTTTATTTAACAGAAATGATTATTGTCTACTAGGCTTATTGATGAATAAGCTCACACTATCTAGGTCTTTCTGAACTCTGGCTGGCTAGTTCAACTCGCCTTTTCTCATTCAAATATCTCTAGAAGATAACTACTTCAAACTGGCTTCTCTCAGATTTTCACTAAGTTTTCCACCTGGAAAAACTGCCTCTAAATTTCACAAACTGAACTTTACTAACTCTTGAACGCACTTAGCTCCATTGCACTGAATTCATTCCACTGACTTGCAGCTGACTAAACTCCTTTCCACTGAACTGAACCCTGAACAAAACTGACCCTCTCTCCCTGTACTGCTCTTAAATTGTTTCCCTTTCCTGCACTGTACATTTAAGAGTTGGGCATATCTTATTTGTGACTCATTCTGTCAAATCTTTCTCTGATTTTGCCAGTCAATTAGGTGCCATTATTTGAGATTAAAGGTGTGTCTTTAAAGAAGGCCTTTGTATGTGATCCCTTGACAGTGCAGCTATATTGATGGATTAAAATTCCAATACATATTCTCCCTTTCTATTTAAGCTAAACATTGTACACAGTTTAAATTGTACCCAGTGGTTTGTTCAGCTGTTCCCATGCACGGGGTATCAGTTTCTGCATCCTCTGAGTTTCTGTCTTGTTGTGGGGCTTCCTTCCTTGAGTTATGCCTTTCATGTGGAAGCTTCTCTTACTCAGATCAGATCTCTAACAATTTTGATGAAACTCATAGGTTTTCATCATCTCTGAATTTCTAAACAAAATCAAAATATTTTCTCACTTCCATTCTGATATTAAAACATCCTTGAAGTATAAAGATTGATATAATTTAGTAATTTTTCTACAATTTAATATTTTCACCTAATCTTATCCCCCTTTCTGTTTATCAGGTACAATTAGATATTTATGAATGTACACAGATACTGGACACTGAGAAACTTACATTACATGCCTGACTCTATGCCATCAAGCTGGGCTTCTAACTTATTTAAATACAGAAACAAAAAAGCAATCTTGTATAAGATGTCAATATATAATATACATTGTCAAATATATATCTATTATCTGGTTATTGTAGAATGTCATTTCCCCATAGGTTAATAGCTATGTCTGCAACATTAGACTTTAATCTTCCAATTTGACCTCCAGGTTACACACATTTATTTTGTCTTATACTTTGCTATGCCTAGGATAATGCTCCAATCCATATAAGCTGTTTAGATACCTTCTGAATAGGGCAATGTGTATTCCAAGATTCTTATGTGATTACACTTATATGAGCTCACGTATCCATCTAAACTTCACTTTCAATTGCGTTAAATTTTAATTTTAGTTTTTGTCTCTAGTCATTGATAACTGTATGCCAACAACCAAACAACAACAAAAACAAACAAATAAATCAAAAAACCCTCTGTCTTCCAATACTCCTGTTCCTTCAATTGACATATGAATTTGCCTTTGACATATGAATTCAGTAGAAGTTGAGTAATTATGTCTCCCATATTAAAGTGGATATTTTTCTTTATATAAATCATAATTTCAATCTCTTTAAGTTTTCATCTATACTTCTTGGATGCATAATGAGGCCTTGAAGTGTTAAGCTTCTTCTTCCTAAAACCATTCCACTGTCTTTGGGAATAAAAGTCCATGAACTCTAGTGGGTATTTTATAACATTGAATTTTTGGCAATAGTGCTGAGATTTTTATTTCTGAATAAGTCTATGACAGTGTTTCCTTCTGTAGCATGCACTGGATCTTCTATCCCTAGTTTAATTTTCTCTATTTGCTCTGTGGATCATTGACAGGAAATACTTGGCTACTGTTGTTTGTTGCTGTAGTACAAGTGAACTCCCTTATGGAGTTTTCTGAATTTAAAGAATTATTTTGTATGGAGTTTTCCATCAGTAACATGTTACCTCGAATATCTCTTGATAATCTTCTTTCATTAGTCCAACGACTACCTTCACCACACTTTCTAGAAATACTGGAATGCTGAGGTTGTCTAGAGAAGTCTTGAAGAATACTTTACCTTTAATCATTTCTCAAATGACCTTGTCGCCTACAGACAAAGCAAAGGATATTTTGATATCTAGGATTATTGGATATTCTTTGCCCAATTACATAGCATTAGGATCAGTATAACAGTAGTTCTAATCCATTCATCTGTGGGTAGTAATTGCGCTGTTAAAAGTCTAAGAACTTTTTCACACTCTGCATTTGCATTTTCAAAATCTGAAGTTTCAAATATCTCTTTCACATCTGGATCTGATATTTCCCCTGTTTATAACAGATGTTAATCTATGTAAGAAATCAACTAATGTCTTTGTATGGTTTTGCATATTTTTGAATGATATAGACCTCTGTCCTTGTTCTGCCACCCTATGCCAGGCTATTAAAGTTAACTAAAGTACAGTGTATCATAATAATTATCAAATTGCATCTGCTGTCTTAAGACAGCAGTAAAATTTAAATCAGTAAACTAACCTTCACCTAAAATTTGTTTTCTTATGATATTAACACGTTTAGACCTATCATAATTATGCACAATTGCAGATTGTTCTCCTCACCAGTTCAATCACTGAAACTGAGAATCAGTTTCCAGTACACCTACTGCTAAGTCTTTCCAGCCTTGGGGAAAAATCATGTTTTGGGTACAGCAGGGATTTGACATCTGTTTCACATAGGATGAGTGCATTCTATAAGTTACTATTGATTCTTTAAAATGTGTAATATCTCATATTTTAACAGGACTCTAGACTAGTTGTTCATTTTTGAATTTTTACCAGTTTCCTGGGTAACTAGGAAAGCCTGTGGTGGTGGTTGCCTTTCCCCAATTTCACTAAGAGGTGACACTGAGGGTTCAATTGTGTATCTGTCTTTATCTTAAATGTCATTAGGTGCCATGGGTTCACAATTAAGCACTTACTGTTCTCTTAGTTCCTCTGTCTTTTGTTTCTCAAGCTGTTGTAACACCATAGCTATTTTTGTTATTATAAAGCTATTTTTTCAATCTTTGGTGACAGAAAATATATACAAATTTTAATAGAAAGGAGGAAGGGGTTTATTCTAGTGCTCACAACTCCAAAAAAGTAATATGATGGCTTTTCCTAATAACATTTATATCCTCTCAACTCATACCCTTTGTGTTAAGGGATCTGAAACAGAGATTTCCATTTTTTTTTAATTCAGGAAGAGTCTGTTTATATAATTAAAATTGTGTTTTTGGAAGGCTTATTGTGATTCATTGTCTCAGAATCTCTTACAATGCCTCTTGCTCTTGGCTACTGGTTTCTTCAGCTCTAGAGTCTCCTGAGTCACTCTGGGAAACCAGCCAAACCGGAAGAACTGATGCTACTTCTGGAGAGAGTCCCATGTGAATTTATCCTTTAAGGCTTTCTTTTATATGTCTGCTGTCCTACACAATATTTCTGTGAGATATTCTATGCTTTCTGCAATGTCAGTGGGCTGTCCTCTCCAATCATGTTGGGTGGTAGATGTGATTGTAACCAAGAAGGCCCTTGGATTTGATTCCTTACTGGGCAGCCATGTGGCTGGTCTACAATTTCTATGAAACAGTTATAGGTAAATATGGCACCACACAGAAGAGAAAAACTGATCTGCTTCTAGTAGATGTCTTCTCAATACTAGTAAAGGAGGAACATGCACTATCATGCTTGAGCATGACCCTACTCGGAAGATGAAGAAAAGCTAGTGATCAGTTCTTTGAAGACAAGCATGAATTTGAATGTTGAATTCCACAGTTATTAGGTTGTTATCTAAAATGTCTGAAATGGTAATAAAGAGATAGAGGACTTTCACTTCTTGTTCTGAGTCAAAGAAAGGCCTGACAATTTAAAACTGAATAAATTAAAAGAACAAAATTATTCATATTTTCCTTTAGTAAAAGTCACATTATCCACAGCAGAAAAACCAACTTTCTTGTCTTACAATAACAACAAACAATGTTGTAATAACTATGAGGATTATTAAAAACTAACAAACATTTAAATATATAAAACATTCTTCTGTCCCATTCATTTCCATATATAATTATATTCTAGGACAACTGTTAATTGACTACAATTGTTTATTAATTATTAATGTTAATTCAATGCTAATGTTTAAATTTAAATTAATTGATTTACTTCTGAAGTTTATTCTTGATAACAGATTGAGATAATGAAGCTAACTGCCACCATGAATTACACTAATTTTATTTTCAAAAGCACTATTTTATGCAATAACACCAAATAAGTTTCATTGGATATTTAAACATCATCTTATTTCTGAAGTAGTTCTTTTATATATAACAGGGAAGCTACATCTACAAAATTTCAAAAATACAGGTATTCAAACAATTCCTACATAAGGATAACAGCAGTTGACATGACAATGTGAACATGGAAATTATCACAAAACTCCACATGTATATAAAGAGCCACAGGAATATTACTAAATGCAGAGATGGAAAATTAGTCTTTTCCAGAGAAAGTCACATGATAAGTTAACCAATCCAAAATGGTATTCCCATAAAAATAATTATCAAATAAAAGTTATATATATTGAAAATATAATTGAAGTACAGAAAACATTTACAAAGTTCAATAATCTAAAATGAGTCTGCAAAACTTCTCTATGACTAATGTTCCTTAGACAATGTTTTGCAATAGTAATTTTTCACTTATGATTTCTGCTATCACTCTGTCTTGTACTTGTTGAAAGCAAATGACACTGCAGATGTTAAGCTACTATCATCACATTGGTAAATACCAAGAATACCCCTAAATATTCCAACATATTTAGGAGAGTCACCAACCTACATACCCAAAAAGAATTTGATGAGACCCTATTGACAACAGCGAGGAGGTAGAGAATAGGAAACATTTTATTATACTAGTTACACTAATAGCTGTCTCTGATTTCCTGTGTAGATTTATGCATGAAAAAGGAAATTGAAAATTGTCAGTAATGACCATCTATTCAAAAACAAAAAATTGATGGACAAAAAATACTAAGAATAGCATTACTTATAAGACAAACTATTTTATTAACTCAATAACACAGTACTAGTTTTCAGGAATAGGAAGAATAGATGAACAACAATTATATTTGAATATAAGTTCTCCATTGAAAGAATTTCAGAATTAATCAGCTCTGAGGTTACTGTCATGACTCAACAGTATTAGCATTATTGTAGAACCCTGCAGATTCATATGTGGGAGATTTTTACTGCCCACAGAACAAGTCTCATGATAGAGTGAATGTAATAATGTATTACATCAATACATGGCTAGAGATTGTCCTGTACATGTAACAACCATTTTCTTGTATGAAGCAAAGTATTAGTCAGGAAAATGTCTCTAATACTTCTAATATGCTAATGGCCATCAATTTTAAACAAAAGTGGGCTGATGTGAGCTCACTTAGATTTTAAATTTAAATAATGAGGTCCAATTACTCATCTTTGAGTTATCACTATGGAATTTATGCTACAAATGTATATAATTGAAACACAACTTACAAAGTAACCAGGTAAGTTGGTTAAAACTAAAATAAAAAACTACATTTTGATTATATTCAAATTATCTTCCAAAATAGATAAAGCAATTGTTTTAATTACAGACTTGAACTTTGGTATATTTATAATCCAAAGCAAATAGGTATGTGAGAAATTAAATATACATTAAATTTCCATATAAATGCTTTAAAATTAATCCTTTCAGTGTTCTGAAAGTAATATTTTTATTTTTCCATTATAAGATATACAAACCATACATTACCTAAAGTATATTTGAATACATAATCTAGCTATTGATCTTGATTTAAATCTAACAAAACCAAGAGCAACAATAAAAAATGTTTTTAGAGTAATGTGTATGTAGACTGTATCAGCAATACTCCTCAATTTTGTTCCTCTATTTTTTACCTCAGGGAAAAATATCATCTCAGCATCTACTGGCTTAGGTGACTACTCAGTAGAAATGTTGCTATGATGACTGGAAAGAAACAGCAAAAGATGAAAATAAGGTCATGGGCATTGTTACCAGTGTTACTCCCACAGGCAGTCCAGGGGCTGTAATATCAAAGTTTCCTGAGGCACTGCCCTGATGCCTCCTTTGGAGCTATCATGACCTGTGTTGCTAGGGAACTGACTAGTCAAAACCATTTCCTGGAGGAATGGCCTGGTACCAGTGCTGAATCATGACCTTAGACAAGGAGAAATATTATTTAATACTTCCCACAGGCTTGTGCTTTTTACAGTTTAGTGAAAATAAAGAAAGAAATAGGGAGAGGGGTAGGGAACAAAAGTTTTGCAAGAATGGATATTTATTTATAATGGTTGTAATTAGGGATTTTTCTAAGCCATGATCTTAAACATTTTATATCTTCAGTGCTATAAGTCTTGTAAATCATTTAAAAACATGAAGTTACTTCTTGACATAATAATTATATCAAAAATGTAAAAGAAACATCTATTCAGAATTATTTCTTATATATATTTTATTGTAAAAACTATATCTTATCATAGAGAGATGTGCTAATTTTTAATATATCATGTGAATATTTGAAAATATTTGCATTTCCAAATTAAAATCTACAATTCCTATAATCATAGCAATTGGAGGAAGAGATATGTTGATGAATAATGGCCAGCATTGATTGCAGGAGCCTTTGTTTAGAAAAACAAAACAATAAGTGCAAAATTAAAATTATATTGAATTTTAAGATTTCGATAAATATTTACATCTGTATGTTCCAATAGAAAATTTCTAAGAACATTTCTTTTTTCCATAAAAATGTATGTGAACTAAAGGAATAGTATAACTTACCATGTTAAAGTAGTTCAGTATATAAAATACAAAGTTTGACAGCATAATATACATTAACTCTTATACAAGCTATAAATTGTGATTAATGATTTTTTTAAATGTCATTATATTTAATGGAAATTTCAATATAATTTACATTCTGGTCACCAAGTAGTTTTAAATTCTCAAACACTCTAATATGACATGATCTTTCTGAAGAGTCTGAATTTACTTATTTACACAGTTCAGGTTTACATTATAATTCTGTGATACCAGAGCAAATGATATCTGGCTAGAAATAAAGGCCAGAAGTTAAAATGATTGCCACACAAACAACAAAAGTAATTCAGAATTCAGATGCCCAGACTGCATATATATGATAAAAAAGCTGATTACTTAGTCTGTAAATACAGGTCTTTGAAAGCAGTGTCAGGAAATCTTTGGGGGAAGGTGACCAGCTAAGTGAGTAATGTCAGGAAGCTTTGTGTTCATCTGAGAGATATTCCCTCATGATAATGTAATGAACAATCAAAGATGACGCTGCTGTTGATTGGATATCCACATGTGCAAACCTGCACAGTGGATCCATAGATATGAGAACATGCATATACATGCATTCATAATACATATATATAATTGTGAAAAAAGAAAAAAAAGCTTTCCATAACTATTTAATAGTACTAATATCAAATTATACATGACTATGCAATATTTTATAATAATATTAATAATTGGAAAAATAAGCAAAAAACAGAACTTATTTTAAATTAAACATTAAAAATTTCAAACTTTTAGCATATGGGTGTAGTTTAAAATGATATATAAGATAATTGTGAAATATTATAGTTCTAGATTAGATCTGATTGAAATTCTCTTGGGACAAATTTGTTTATATTCTTTTTTTTTTTTTTTTTTTTTTTTTTGGGTATTTTTCAAGACAGGGTTTCTCTGTGTAGCCCTGGCTGTCCAGGAAATCACTCTGTAGACCAGGCTGTGCTCGAACTCAGAAATCCGCCTGCCTCTGCCTCCCAAGTGCTGGGATTAAAGGCATGCGCCACCACTGCCCGGCTATATTCTTAACATATTCTTTTTGCTCTTTTCATTTTTAGGCTTTCCTTTTCAAATTTGGGAAATGACCAATAAAAGTAAAGTTTTAATTTTAACAATTTAAAGGAAATCTTAATTTGTATAGTATGATCGTCTCAAACACTAAAGAAATGGCAATTCAGTTGATGAAACATAAGCACAGGTAAGTTTGTGCCATTGATTTTTTTATTTGTAATTGTAAGTGTATTTATTTGTGCTTTTCATTGTTATAATTCTCTCTTAAGTTTCAAAAATAAATAGGATTTATGAGCCATACCTTAAATGCTTATACCTCTTTAATATTTACCAATAATGTATACTGAAATATGATAATGGTAACTGTAAGACAATACACAAATGGGAAATATCAAAGTTTAAAGTAATTGTAAATTTATTTAAGAAATTTGAGAAAAGTCAGAAGAGGTGACAGGATTAAAGCAATCTCAAGGGAAAGAAATTAGTAACACATATGTTATATGAAAGGAAAGATAGTATTAGAGCCGAGAGGCTATCGAGGGAGTAAGAGAAAACTGTATCAAGGAAAGGTTTTTAAAAGTATATTATTTTATAAGCTAACAAATAATATTCTATGAAAGTAAAGGATTCTTGAATGGAGGCTTTTGAACATGTAGTCTGCACTGCTTCTAGAAAGAACAGGTTTTTTAATCAAATTGCAATACCAAGTAAATGATACCTCTCCATATATTAGGCAGTGAGACTACAGAGGTTCTCCCACCAAATTATAGGTTATTGCCATTGCCAGTGAATGTTCAACATCAAAATATTCTCACTGCTTTAAATTTCACACACTCTGGATGCAGAGCACAGGAAAACAAGCTGAAACTAAAGTGTCACATTTCTCTTTGGTGGCCTAGAGTTCATAATGCCAGAGGGGCTATTGACAATGAAGATTGTCAATGGGGAATGACAGATCACACTCAACTGCATGTACTGGAAGCTACAATACTGAGCATACTAAAAAGATATTCCCACTATTTTATATAAAGTTTTCAGAGCAACTAACTACTGGAGCAACCACTTCCAAGTTAGATTTTATTTCTTTGTGAAAGAGCACATACATGCCTGTTACTGTAGACTTGTTTACATGGCTGTGGTTAATAAGACCATAGATCCTATGGAGTGCACA
>JADRCD010194363.1:1956-19361 GCA_019843815.1 Montemys delectorum | reverse complement strand
TGTGTGTGTGTGTGTGTGTGTGTGTGTGTGTGTGTTTATGCTTGGGGAAAGGATAATTAAATCTAATAGCACTAGGAACAGAAATAGAATATGCTTGAGAATAAGTTTGCCAAGGAATTCCCAGAGTTTTATAAAGAAATAAAATGAAAAATTACTGAAAAACACAGCAGAAGTTTAAATATGCTCAAAAACATGTATCAGGCCTTTTGGGACATCTTAATATTTTAAAATGAGGTGATAATCTTAAGAAAAGCTCAAATAAGAGCCCAGTGTTTATTTTTTGACATCACAAACAGATCTAAAATTCATAGAGGAGACAAGAGGCACACTACTGAAAAGGGGAATTTTATGAAAATGTATTGCACAGCAATATTTAAGATGATGCAGAAAAGCTGAGGGGCTAGAGCTTCACATCTGTACTGTGTGTGGATAAGCTTTCCATTGGTATTATGGAGGAATAGTAGGTCCACATCTCTGCTAAGGCAGCCAAAGGAGAGTAAAAAAGGGAAGTGTTCAGAAATAACCAAAGAATAGAGAATCATTTAACAGAGCACCATTGCTGAATGAACAAGGAAAGGGTTGATTACTTCATAAATGGTACTAGGATGAAGTTTTTTTTTTTTTTTTTTTTTTTTTTTTTTAAAGATGGTTACCAGAACACCATATGTTACATTTTCTACTGTTAGTGGCAAAACCCCCAGTTCCTATTTGATTATCTCTCTGTCTCTGTGAGTCAGGAATTTGTGAGGGGCCCAGATGGTTCGGTCTGGCTCACGCTCTCCCAAGCAGTTGCCATCAAATGCTGTAGCTGAGACTGCAGGACACGGGGGCATCTGCCTCTGGTCTGCAGAATCCCTGGACATCTTTATTGGGCTCCTTCCTTCCATAGGTTGCTTAGGGCTTCCTCCCACCATGGGGTCCCCAGGGAGTCACATATCTTATGTGGCAGCTGAAAACTTCCAAAGCTAATACTCCAGCCAGCAAACCAGAAGTTAAGATGCCGTCTGTCTGTTCCATCTGTCTGTTCCTGAGCTTTTGACATAGAATCATTTCTGTCATGTGCAGAAATATGGACCCTGATAGATACAAAGGTAAGGGGTGCAGACTATTTTCCATATCAGAGCATTGTCATCATCATTGTGAGATGAATATGGAAGGAAAGAAACCATGGAGAAAATATGGAGGTTGAGAATCCGTTCTTCGGCTTAACAATAACAGAGACTAGGTAACTTACAAGATACTTCATTTTTTCCTGAGGGTTATGAAAGCTGAAAAGTTTGAGGTTGGGCAATCATGCAGGTGACAAAGGCATCATGCTGCTTAACATGCAGAAAATGAAAGGGCAAATAGGTGCATGCACAGAGTGGAAGGTACAAAGGGGTGGGTGCTTTCTAAGGGCTCACGCTCAGGACTAATCGCTCTAATCATTTCTGAAGGGCAGAGCCCTCATAACCCAACAGCTCTTAAAGGGCCAACTACCCTTTAATACTTTTACACTGCCAATTAAACCTCAACATGACTTTTGGCAGGGACAAACCACACCTGGGAGGCGTTATTCTAGCTGTCTTTGGGAATGGTCCCACTTACACAATTGAGGTTGGCTTTCTCGAATGAGTTAATATAATCAAGATATTCAGATAGGAGACCATCTCCAAGATGATTCTAAATCCTGTCAAGTTAGACACAAATTTTTCCTTCCTTTCTTTTTTTTTTTCTGGATGAATGTTTCTTAAACTTAAATTACAAACCTATTAACCTAATAGAACCACAAAACTTAGAACCACAGATGGAGAACCACTAAAATGCTACGTAAGTGGATATTTACTGAATAAAAAGAGAAGCCGGCTTATTTTCTTTCAAGCACTCCATATCCATATCCATGTGAGTGACCTTTGGCTCTGCCACCATCACCATCCTTATTAGATCATACAAATCGTGTTTGCCGCCTTCTTTAAAATTATCAAATGGAAACAGAGAGATAATAAAACATCACACACAAACACATGTTAATCCTCCAATCCAAGTGATTTCTAGAAGAATAAAATTCCCTAACTGTAAAATAATAAAGAGAAACAATGAAGTTTAAAATAAAGTATTATATAATAAATTTGATATACA
The DNA here is from genome assembly GCA_019843815.1 of Montemys delectorum. NCBI lineage: Eukaryota > Metazoa > Chordata > Mammalia > Rodentia > Muridae > Montemys > Montemys delectorum. The sequence continues at coordinate 17,243 of JADRCD010194363.1, read as the reverse complement.
AGTGCTCATTGATGATTAGAGAACATAAAGAAATAGATGCTCATAATTCCTAATAATGAGGAAATTCTCAGGTTCAAGGTAAATGAGCTAGATACTATTCTATTCTGTATATAAGACAGGAAATTAAAAGTCAAGGTAAAAATTGGCCCTACATAAAATTAGTGCAATGATAAATGGTGATTCCCTGATGTAGGTATAAATGATCAGAGAAAAAGGAAGAAGCTTACCCGAGTGGGGAAAATACACCACTGAAAACCACAAATTGCCAATGTGGAAAAACTGAAGCATTAGCAAATAAACTTGTTTTGTCTGTCAGTACAATATGAAAATAATGTCCCAAGTCACAGGCTGGGCAAGTGATGTGAACACAACTGTTTGGAAATGCTATTAGATGTCAAAGCATGGACCTGGTATCTGAAGTCTTGCAAAGGTGCAAGTCATAGGTCTGCGGGAACCCTTTGTGAGCAAGATAGTGGTATATAGATGGATAGCTGGCCCATTTTCATCCAATGCCTGCTCATGCCCAGTGTCCACATATAGAGCAACAACACCCCTCAGAATGTCTAAAATACTATGTGGCACTGCTCTTTTGGACACCAGCACCTTTAATTTTGGACATTTAAAAGAATTATTAAACCAGACTGTGCATTCCAGTGAGAAGAGCTCCTGCTGCATCAACACATTGTTAGCTTTCCTTGAAACTTAATACCACTTAGTCTACAAATGTAGTATTGAAGACATTTCATCACATCCTTTCATGTAAACTCATAGGATATATTTGTTTCTGAGTCTCTACTGGAAACTCTAGTTTTTCTGAGTGCTACAATTAGTCATGTCTCTCACCATATTTCCTTCTCTGTATTGGGCTCATGAAGTGTATAGTCTAATTTTTGATCTGTATTCAGCTAGTTGATGAAAGGACATAGAATGCTTTGTGCATGCTAATGTTATGATCCATAAGTTTTGGCCTTTCTCCTCATGCTAGGACAGGAAGCCTCATGGTTCATGTTGCTCTCACATGTCATAATCTCTCATCTCCGTATCCATCCTCACCATCTGACTCCTTCTCCTCTCATCTCACCTCATCTCTGAGGCAGTTTGCTCCATGTCACCAACTGACTGGATTTAGTAACTTAAAAATGTGTATTTCAAATGGAATTTGTCTCTAACATAATTGGTCTACATTATTCTCAGTGTAATAGTATGGGGGAGATTACCCTGTAGATACAGTAATATGTTCTGTGTCTTTAGAAAACGTATTCTTAGAAGAATATGGTGTCTTCCTAATTTCCATGCTTTGCCATTGCTACTTAGATAACAACAAATAAATAATAATAAAGCTTCTTGAATGAGTGTATAGGATGTGGTTTTATGAGTAGTTGAAACATATGTATTTTTGTGAGTTGTCTGAAATATTAAAGTGACCTTTGAACATTATCAGTGGTTTCCTTACCTGTTACATCTTCTAGTAGGCTGATTGTATATTATACGCTTTAAAAATATTTTTTGATTTGTTGTGAATTTCCCATCATGCATCCCAGCTCCACTCATCTCCTTTTGTGTCTGTCCTTCACCATTGCAACTACATCCTCCCCAAAGAAAACAAACAGAAAAAGCATGTCTCTGTGTAGAAGCTGCAGTATGTTATAGTATATCACACTGTGTACCCTTTTGGGATACATCTGTACTTGCAAATGTTCATTGTAAAGAGTCCTGGATCTGGTTTGATGCGTCTGTTTTCTACCACAGGATCAATAGTGGATCCTCACTGGGTCGCCTCTCAGATATTCTCTTGTTGCTCTGTGCCATGGAGATCCTGCAGCTTTGGTTCGGTAGGGCTAGTCTCTTCACATGATCCAGCAGTTCCATAAATTGGGAAGATGTTGGGGTGGGCCAATTCAAAGCCTTGGATCTGGACCCAAGTGGAAACTAAGTTAGTCAGCCCACCAGTTCTCTGGCACCCACAGCACCTTGGCTAGCTCTACTGTGCTGCCCAGGCGAGGTGCAGGCCATTGCTGCAGCCAGAGAGGGATGCAGACAGCAAGGGATGAGGGGTTGGGGCATCTCTCCCTTGCCCACACCACCACTCAGCAGTGGGACCAGCTCTCTTCCACTCATGCCCTTGGGACTGGTTTACCTGTGTCCCTATCACCAGGATCAGCTCACCAGGTGAGGTATATTATACATTTTAATCTTTGTCTTTTCTCTTGAAAATCCTTATTTCATTCAGCATGTTTTAATTTTACTTTTCAACTATTTTTGTCTCCTTTATTATAATTGGCACAAGTAATTTTTGAATGGTTTTGATATTTACAGGCCAACTTTGAATTGAACTGAAGTCACTCTTAGACATGTGAAGCGTCAAGGAATCCTGTAGCATGTTCGGCAGAGAAACTTCTTTATGGCTAATAATAATATAAAAAGTATGCTGTTTATCATACAGAAAATAATGCAATTGACCAACTGTCAGAAAATGGTCTCTGAAAACTTTTCTGGTGAACCTGCTGAATTACTCTGTTGACGATTATTAGAGATACAGTTTTGTAGAGTTATTTTCCTCTCTATGAAGTCAATTGGTCCAGATAAAAATTTCTGGTGTAGCATTAGTCTAAGAAAGATTAAAATTGAAACATATTATTGCCAACAAGGCAGGAGCCACCCTAGAGTGCATTTTAGAAAAATCGGAGCTGTTTTTATGTTCTTTGTGTGGGGGACTAGGCATCGCAGGTATCTGATTTGACAGAGTCGGGCAGCATAGCCAGGTGAATTGTTACATATGAGAGTCTATTGTTACATTTGTTACATATAAGAATTCTATTGATGCTGGATACCATGTATTTTCTATGTAACATTAATTCATGTTAGCTTTTCTGAAGTCCGGCAAAAGCCAATTGGAAGAGAAGAAAGGAAAGGAAAAGGCATGGGTGATGAGACAACTCAACATAGACTCTGAATTCATTTAAAAGGTCTATTTGTCTATCTATCTATCTATCTATCTATCTATCTATCTATCTATCTATCTATCATCTGTCTATCATCTATCATCAATTTGATTTTTTTAGCCTAATTTAGAAAACAGAAAGATTCTGTACTGTCTGGTTTTGTGTGTCAACTTGACACAAGCTGGAGTTACTACAGAGAAAGGAGCCTCCCTTGAGGAAATGCCTCCATGAGATCCAGCTGTAAGGCATTTTCTCAACTAGTGATCAAGAGAGGGAGGGCCCATTGTAGGTGGTCCTGGTAGTCCTGGATTCTATAAGAAAGCAAACCTAGCAAGCCAGGGGAAGCAAAACAGTAAGCAGTACTCTCCATGGCCTCAGCATCAGCTCCTGCTTTCTGTCCTGTGTCAGTTCCAGTCCTGACTTCATTTGATGATGAACAGCAATGTGGAAGTGTAAGCTGAATAAACCCTTTCCTCCCCAACTTGCTTCTTGGTCATGATGTTTTATGCAGGAATACAAACTCTGATAAGACAGACTTCTATAAAAGGCTAGTTATTGGCCACTTAATACCGTGACATATGGAAATATAACTGTATTGTTTATCTCTATTTATAAGAAATCATTGTCCTTGGAAGGTGGAAGGTTAGTTATTGAGTTACTAAAGAAAAAAGAGAATATGCTAGGGTAATGGTGGCATAGAACTTGTGGGAGTAACTAACCAAAGTCTGTTTTATCCTAAGGGAATATGGGGATAAACTGGGAGGAGTAGAAGGAGGGAAAATCTATTTTCAATGAAAGAAAAAAATGAAAGAAAAAAATCCCCAAATCAAAAACCAAATCAGTTTCTTTTTGTGGCCCAGAAGTTTGAAGTCGGGTTTTCTTATTGCCTAGTACATTCTTCTTCTACATCTCTCTATCTCTGTCTCTGTCCCACCACCACTGTGTGTGTGTGTGTGTGTGTGTGTGTGTGTGTGTGTGTGTGTGTGTATGTGTGTGTGTGTGTGTGGTGCCGGACAGTAAGTCTAGGACATTGCATATGCTAAGCAAGCCCTACTACTAAGAAATTTCCCTTTAGTACTTTAAGGTAGACCATGAAAAGAGACCAGGGAAGGAAAGGCTGAGTGTCCCCAGCCTTCCACCAGACACTTCAGTGTAACTGTCTGGGCCTTTTCTAGTCCCTCCCCAGTTCCTGAATGAGGACTTGGAGACTTATATTTATTTAATAGCTTTTGGCCTTAAGTTAGGATTGTTTCCCACTAGCTCATAACTCAATTATCCTGTTTATATTAATCTAAGTTCTGTCACATGGCTGGTTGCTTCTCAGTTTCACACGTCTCAGTCTCCCTGGCAAAATCTCCCTGCCTCTTTCCCAGAGTTCCCCCCTTTCTCGAGTTGTCCCCTCTCACTATTCTGCCTTTTGCTATAGGTACTAGGATTTTTATTTTAACCTTTCAGAAGGTACCTTAGGCAGGTAAGGAAAGACAGAGATACTTCTTCCCATAGTGCATATAAACACTGTCTCTACACTGCAGAAATAAAGATTTGATAATATAGAAAAGAAGGCAGCAGAAGTTTGCTGTTGTTTTGCAATCTGGACATCAGGGTATCAGCACCAAGAAGAGCATTGGAAGCATCATGAATCCTAAATGGTATGTGTACAGTTGTCAAGCAATGCTGTATACTAAAGGCTATTCTATGGGGACTGCTGACGAAATGGACACATTGATATAGATCTATGTAGTCAGTTGGCTGTGATGGGCACAACTATGGCCAGCATCTCTCCTTGATGTCGCTAGGATTTTGTGAGCTTAAGGACTTTCCTAAAATTCTAATAACAGAAAGGAGTAATTGAAAAGACTTACATGACTGACCACAGTAAGATAGCTATTCCTTAATGCTCCAAATTCTGTCTACTTCTGTCTGTCTGTCTGTCTCTCTTTTCTCCTACTCTTTTTCTTTCTCCTTCTTCATCTCCTCTTCCTCCTTTCTTCCTCTGCTCCCTCCTCCTCTTCTGGCATAAGGAGAAACTGAACACATTTACATACATACCTTCCCAAATTTTCCTTGCTTGTAGATTCTAAAGAAATTATTTGTTCTGCTGTTTAAAGCCTCATTCCTTATCAATTCTTCTGCATCCAAAAATGTGGACTTATTATTCTTATTTTGAGAAAACTTATTCAAATAGGGTCAATTAATTTAAGTGATGTATACTTGAGTTGACAAATATATTAGTATCTTTTATTAATACAACAAAAGTTTACTTTCGATTAGTAGAAATTTGAGTCATGGTCTTTAGCTCATCATATAAAATAAACAAATTGGATCCCTCATTGCTAACTTGTGAATTTCCAGAGGCTGACTAATAATTATTTGACTTACTGTCATGGGATGTTCTAAAGTGACACATTGAATCATCGCTTAAATAGGCTAGAGCTAGCCTAATTGAATGTGTCATGGAGTTAGTATAAAGTATTTAAAAGTACTCAAAGTAGATGACAGGCAAACATCACCTCTGATCGAATTGGCACACAACTCAGAATTACAGATTTTTTCTTATAATTCTATTAGAGAGTAATTAACTGAAAAAGATACGAATGCTACCTAAGATTGATGACAATGTCAATAAGCTATTTGAACTTCAGCTAAAATGAATACATGGAGCACAGCAATTAAGCACATTTGGTTTAAATAAAGCACCTCCAGTGGCTGGGAAAATTGCCCACTGAGTTTATGTTCCTACTGGGAAATATGTCTTGGGATTGGAGCAACCAAGGCATCTCAAAAACATTGGGAACAATAAAGAAGTTAAAAATACTTTATAAAGAAAGCAGGCCTCCTAGCCATTATCATCTTAGGTTCTTAGTGAAATAACAGAGTGGAAATTACGAGAAAAAGTGTCATGCGCACATCAAGAACACAGTGAAAACCCGGTGATGATTTTACATGGAACTGAGCATGTTAGGCATCTGCCCTTGTGTTCCTCTGACCACGGTGAAAAGTGGCTGGAGGGGATTTGGTGGATGTAGTATATCTGGACTTCACAAAATCATTTCCTTTTGCCTTGTAGAATCTTACTTAATATTGTAATTAAAACTAGCTTAACTGTTTACACTGGCATTCAGGCTGGAATAAGTTTATACATTTTAGAAAGGGGAAGAGCAGAGCTTGTCACTACATATGAACTCAGTGAGTGAAAGGGAGTTGAGGGCACTGGTCCAAAGCTTGTCTCCCAGGGCCGTACATGGCAAAGGACCATGGATGTGAGATGCTACAAGCACAACTGGGTCTCAAGTACTAAGGCTTAGCCTTGATTTTAAGAGCAATACAAAACAGAGTTAATTATTTTTTATCCTTCTGTTATGCTAACAAGTCTCATCTGCAGCCAGAGACTCTTTCCTGATCCCAAAATCCTGATTTAGTCCTGGAGAAAAACCTTAAGGTATTGAAAGATGTTTAAAAAAACAAAGCCCAAACCAAACCTAACCTTGGTTCTGGGAATTTCATTAAACAGCAGCAACAATAACAACAAGTTAAAAAATTTGTGGAAATGAAATTCTACTTCTATAGAAAATAACTGCCTTAGATACTATTTACATTTTGGTCATTAATACTGATCTCTGTTTTCTCATCACCATTAACTTTGCCATTAACCTAGTGCTTTTGTATATTTTATCATCCTTATTACCTCTGTTATGATAAGGAAAGCAGCTGTTGTAACAGTTGTTTCTATTTATTTCTTACATGGATGTGTTGGCAACTAGACCTGATCCTGTTATAACCAATAATCTGAATTTTGCAATACATGATTTCTAATTTATCAATCCCATCATATCGAGTTTGCAGTAGAGGGATTCATACCATTCAGTGCGAGCTGTAGACAGGACAAAATTGTTTAGCTGCACTCACCAGATGTATCTCATTCGGGGCAAATGGGTACAGTTTCCAATAGCTGCCGTTATATGGTTAGACCTTATAATTCTGTAGCATGCCAATATTTCAACAAATCCAAGACCTTTCTCTTCAGATTCCTAAGCTTCTTTCAGAGTGGCTGCTCAAAAAGTATCTCAGGGCTTCCTCACAGGGCAGGCAGGCACGCCAATATAATTTTTCTCTATTCTCCTCTTCACCAAACATGCTTATAAAGTTTGGTTGTATCACGTAAAATCCCAAAGTTAGAAAACCAGAACATATGGTAGTAGATTAGCCACTGTGTAGCCTTTGCCCTTTAGGAACACAAAATTCTTTTGTTTTTGTATTGTTGAGTCTGTGCTCCTTTATCTGCATGTATAAGACTCTGATGAGCCTTAGTTACCAGGGACAACCCCCTCTCCCAGTGAACAACACAGAGCCTGGGATTGATGCAAAAGCAAGAGGAATTTATTGTTTCACTGCACTGGGGTCATCCTGTACCCACAGGAGAGGTAGAGACCTTGGGCAGCCCATTTGGCCAGTTATTATACAGTTTTCAGGGGGTAGAATAGAGCAACAATCACTAGGCGCAATGTGATTGGCAGAACAGTATGACTTTTAAACCAATTGATCCTTAGAGGATGAGGTAGCAAGGACTTCCCTTGTCTGTAGGTGGCTAAAGTTGGTCTGCCCTGCAGTTTTCCTGATTAATGTAACCCAGGAAGGGAGGGGTGCGTATGTGCTCCATTGATCTCCTCTCCCTTCCAGGAAGGGAAGGGTCTTTATGCTCTGGGGTCTGGTGGAATTTTCCAAATGCCCTGAACTGACCTCTTCACATGCACATGTGTGAAGACCAGAGGTCAACTCTGGGCACTGTTCCTCAGGAGCTATCCACCTTGCCTCATGAGACAGTGTCTCTTTCTGGAACTTGAGGCTTGCTTACTACAAAAGGCAGGCTAAGCCTTAGGCATTCACTTGTCTCAGACTCCCCATTGCTAGGGTTACAAGCTCACCCCAGTGCCCAACTTTGTATGCAGGTTTTGGGGGTCAAACTCAGGTGATGCTTGTGTAGTAAGTACTTTACAGACAGGGACATCTTCCCAGTTCCCAACATTGCTTAAATGTGCCATGGTTTTGTTTTTGCCACACTATGTAATAGCTGAAATTGGCATATTTATCATAAGTTGTTATGTTAAGTATGAATTAACATAAATCATGAAAGCAAAGTGAATAATAGAAATGGTAGGTCACTTTGAGAATTTGGACATTCATCAGCATTTGGAATTTAAGCTCCATTATTCTGTAGAATGAATTTATGCATAGGGAAGATTTAAGCTGACTAAGAGTTCAAACTTGTGTATTATGAGTTTTGGTTTCAGATTTTATTTTGTGGGGGATGTGTTTCTTGTACTTTTTCTTTTCTTTCTTTTTTTGATTTTATTCTTTTATTGTTGTTTACATTATTATTCTCCTTATTGTTTTCTAAGGAGAATAAGAGGTAAGGCATGGAGTTGGATGGGTGGAAAAGCTGGAAGGACCTGGGAGAAGATGAGAGAGGAGAGATTGTGAGTAGAATATATTGAATAGAAAAAAATTATTTTCAATAAATAGGAAAAAAAGAGCCTAGACTCTTATGCAAAACAAATAAAAATACATAAAACTATTTGACAAGGGAAGACAAGACTGGAAATTGAAAAGAAAAACATCAATAAATATGTACAACAGTCAAGAGGGACGTCTAAAACTTCTTTTGGTATTGTGATGGTTACGGTATTTGACATCAGGCTTCTCTGGCTTCTGGGCTCCCATTTGAATCATATAGTCTGTCAATTTTCAAATTGACTGTAAAATGCATTGTGCTGTGTCTAAATAATGTTTTGCTCAAGAAGGTCCCCTATCCCACCCATTTGTTCATAAGCATAAATTTGATGAGAAAGTATTTTTTTATTTTTGAGACAGAGGTTCATGTCCAATGAATTCAGACTTGCAATAAAGCTGTGAATAGGCATGAATTTTGATTTTCCTGTCTCTACCCCCAAAGTGCTGAGATTATAGGCATTCATTACCCTGTCTGGTTTTGATGGGAGTTCTCTCAGAGAAGAGTCGCTTGTAGGTAACTTATTATATTACCAACCAGATTTAATAGTAGTCCATGAAGCCATTTTTTTTTAAAGCTTCATCTGTATGCTATCTCATCAAACCAGACAGCAGATTTCCTTAAAGTCTGGATAATGTATGAAATTAGAACATCCAAGAAAGCCAGACCATTATGATATGTATGTTAGCATTCTGTCTAAAGTCCACTCCAGAGTTACCTGACAACAGCCAGGTATGCTCCTCCCCACAGTTACCTGGCAACAGCCAGGTCAGCCTGATCCACTATAAAAGGGGCTGCTTGCCCCCTCCTCTCTCTCTCTTGCCTCTCTTGTTTCCTCTTCCTCTCCCTCTCTCCCCAGTCCCTTTCCCCCTCTCTCCATGTGGTAATGGCTGACCTCTACTTCTCTCCTCTACTTCCCTCTCTCTGCCTTTCCTCTTAACTCTCCTCCCCATGCCCTGAATAAACTCTATTCTATACTATACTCTCATGTGGCTGGTTCCTCAGGGGGAAAGGATGTCTTGGCATGGGCCCACCAAGACATCCCCTTCCTCCACATCTCACCACACTCACATAGAACATATCTTATACCTCTTTATCTTTTTATAAACACATCACTGTAGGCGATTACTTCTGTCAGTCCTACACATTTTCTTGAGCTGGATTTGGTCATGTCTTTAGTAAATACACTATTTGCAAGAGAGTATGGCTGCCTCTGTAAAACAGTTGGCTACTCATGCTAGGCCACATAGGGATATGAAGGAAGGTGTCAAGGTCCCAGACAAAGCAAAGAGAAAGCAAGGGTAAACACTGTGTGATAATTTGTACAAGAGAATGAACAGGTACATATATAGATGAGTGGGCTCTGTGATGTGTTTATAAAAAGATAAAGAGAGGGGAAATACGGCTCAGTGGTTAAGAACAGTGACCTTCTGGGGTGTGTGAAGAAATTGACAGTGTACTCATATAAATAAAATAATTATATAAATCTTAAAAAAAAAAAGTTCTATGGAGGTATGGGGGTAGGGAGTGTCTAAGTGGGTCCAGGCTGAGGCATCCTTTCCCCCTGAAGGACCAGCCACATTATGGTATAGTATAGAATAGAATTTATTCAGGGCATGGGAGGGGAGTTAAGAGGGTAGTAGAGGCAGATAAAGGCAGAGAGAAGGAGAGAGTAGAGAAGTAGGGGAGTAGAGGCCGGCCATGAGCACTGAGCACGTGGAGAGAGGTGGGAAAGGGAAGGAGGAGGGGAGAGTGGAAAGAGCAGGAAGGGCAGAGCAAGAGGGGAAGAGAGCAAGGAGCGAGGCAAGCAGCCCCTTTTATGGGTCAGGCCTACCTGGCTGTTGCCAGGTAACTGTGGGGTGGAGCTTAGACAGAATGCTAACACCCTGAAGGATTTTGTGAGTAATGTCTGCAGGTTGTCAGACAACAGAGGTGGATCCCCTAGCCCTTTACTTGGCCCTGGGATAATGAGAGCTGAGAAAAGTTCAACAGGTAGAAGAACTCAGCAGGACTGTTGGCTCTTCATGTGCATATGAAAGTGAGTGTTTTGCTTTTCTAAGACCTGGTTTAACCTGGGAGAGATAGGCTCTTTCCAGTCAGTGAGTTCCCTAAAACAAAGTACCAGGAATGTAGAAACTACAGAAATACTTGTGGGGAAAGAAGCTGGCTGGTGAGAAATGAAGAAGAACTGAGCCTTGGATCTGACTTAGAATTGTTCTTCTAGGCAGGCTCAAATCTCTGGCCTTTGCCCTTGCCCAAAGGACTATTTCCAGATGTGTCCCTTGGCTTTCTCCCTTAGTTCCTTTGTGCTTTAAATCCCTAACAACAAACCACTGCATTCCCTTGCCACTCAGCACCCTTCCTAAAGTTGAGCCCTCCCCATAGAGTCCTGCTGACCCTGCCTCATTTTCTTGAACATTCCTTTCTAACTCAACATTTGCCTCATTTCTCTCTTTTCTTTTTGCCTATTTATTGTCACAAAATGCATTTTGATCATGGTTTTCTTTTCCTCTAACTCCTCCCAGACTCCTTCTACCTTCTTGCCAATGCAACTTTTTTTTTCTCTATCCCCTCTCAACACCAACACACACACACACACACACGCACACACACACACACACACACACACTAAATAAACAAATCCCCAAACTGATAAGACAAAAATAAATAAAAATAAAAATAAAACAAAACAGCCACAAAACCAAAACCAACCAACCAAACAACTCATGGAACTTGATTAGTGTTGACTTACTTAACTCCTAAACATGGGGCTTACCCTGAAGTGAGGTTGATATACCTCATGACATTCTATTGTAGAGAACTGATTTTTCCCACCTTTGCTAGCAGGGATCAACTGCATAAAGCTTCTTGGTTAGGTCTAGAAACCTGTGCCTGTGTCCTCTGTTGGTGCTGACACTCTGTCTTGCTTAAACCTTTGCAGGACTCAGAGTTCATATCTGCATTAGTACTGCTGTGTCCAGAAGACAAGGTTTCCTGGGCGCCATGCATTCTGTTTGGCTCCTACAATCTTTCGATCTGCTTCTCTGAATGGATTCTCGAGCCTTGAGGGCGGAGGTTTGATGAAGACATCGCTTAGGACTCTGAAGTTGCTCATGGCCTGCACACTGTCCAGTTGTTTGTCTCTGCATTAATTCCTATCCACTGCAAGAAGAAGTGTCTCTGATGAGGGTTGAGCAAGGCACTGATCTATATGGATAGCCATATGTCATTTAGAGTCATTTTATTGCTAGGTTTTGTTTGCAGAATAATGGTAGCAGGTTTTATCCTTGGCCCATACTCTGTCTTAGGTTCTTGGCACTTCAGCAGTGTCATATATGGTTTTGGCTCTCCCATATATCATGGAATAGGGACTTAAATCCAATTCTAAAAAAAGTGGTTGGGGACTCTTTTTCTTGTGGCCTCTTTAACATAACTAGGTAGAAAGCTCTGTAAAGAAAAAGAGGCTTTATTATTTTGTTTACTACCACATCTTTTCAATCTTGAGCAACTCCTGCTAAGTTTACAAAATATCTGTGGAATGAATGAGGAGAAAAGTAGTATTCATCATTCAGCTTAAAGCCACATTCTGTTTTCTGTTTTCCATGACTCTGTTGTTCACAAACCCTTTGACAGAGACACTTGGTGGCAATGAAGCATTTGTAGCACCCAGTTGGGGACGAAATGGTGCTGAAACATGGTCATAGCTGGAAGGAAAAACTACTGTTAGGGATCAAGAATTAGGCAAGAGCAGGAAGTCTGAGTGACATTAAAAAAATGAGAGAATTCTAGGATAGGAGGCAACTCTTCATTAGTTCTCCAAAGAATTTAGAAGAGTTTGAATTTTTTCCCCATGTATGTGGTATGGACAATCAGATTATTTTTGTCTGAAAATTCAAAGGAAACACTACCTTAAAAATGCTAGAAGATCAGAGCCATATAGGGTGAAGCGACATTGTTGAATAGCTTCAAATAAGTGACAGAAGCACTGAAAATCTTGAGCAAGAAGAAGAAAATCTGGCTCATTTTCTAAGTTTAAGAGTCCATTACAAATATGAAGGTGTGCGCCTAGTCTTATCGTAACTGGTTATGTCAAGCTTGGTTGACGTTGCCGGGAGGCTTGCTCTTTCTGAAAGGAAAGAGAGGATGAGTGGATCTGGGAGAGAGTGAGGCATGAGAGTGCTGGGAGGAGAGGAGGGAGGGGAAATTGGGTATGGGATGTAATATATATGAGGAGAATAAAAATAGGGAGTCCATCAGAGAAGAAAGGAAAACAGGTTCAATTCTGTTGAACAGTGAGGAGACAGGCTACTACTTGCTCTGCTCTTGGTATTTAATTAATGATTCTGTATGAATTTCCCTGATAAATAGGAAACACATAATGTCAGCATAATATAGTACAGTTTGTGAGTCAGCAGCGCAAAAATATGCACAACAACACACCAACTTTGCATAAATAAAAACACCCGCTAGAGTCTCTAAGTGCCAGCAAATGTAACTTATTTTGCACATCTTCAAGATTCTACTTTGGAGATAGCTTTTTTTTCTCTTCTAGTTAATGAAATATTTGCTTTGTTTGCCACCTGCTTTTTTTCCCCAATAAGTTACTTATAGCTGAAAATAGGGGAAATGAATAACATCTTCAGTATTTGCTGGAGTCTCTCTCTGTGTAACAAATAGCTAGAATTCCTGGTACATAATAATAGTAGACTATTGCTCTAAACTGAAGCTAATTCATTGGTTTTGTTTGTGGTGGGGCAAGTCTACTGTGGCCCTATGAATCAAGAAAACACAGAATTTTATGTAAAACTTGCTGATTAGATACAGTATATTTCAAACATAGTTTAGCAAAACTGGATAAAAGAAATTTTTTTTCTGTCAGTGATACAGAAAAAATATTTAAATGTTGAGTAAGGCCTGTAATTTTTATGTTCACAGGTTTGTCAAAAGATGTTATCTTCTCTATAACATCGTGTTATCAGGGATGTGAACCTTAAATCAACAGCTGCTACACCTCCAGCAAGTTATGAATTTTTCCTGTTTTATAGCAATCATTCTTATTTCTTTCCTAGTCAAGCAGATAAATTAAGGTTCTTTCCATGTAAAAGATGCACACATTGTGGCTTAAAAATTCATATAGATCTTAATCTATTGCCTTTAAAATTAAATTGCTATTGGATGTGATTGAGGGCTCATTTTGATTAATAACAGAAATACTGTTAGTAAATAGAAAGAAGAGGCAACATTATTTACATAATATAAAAAAATAGAAAGCACAGACATAACAAGGGAATAATTTGTATGTGTTTTGTATTACACAGATAAGATAAAAATAAAAGCTCAGGAGATTCACAAGAATAGAGGAGAGAAATTCTGCTGTTTTATTTTTGTTGGGTTTAGATATCTTTTTTTTTTTTTTTTTTGAGACAGGGTTTCTCTTTGTAGCCCTGTACTGTATGTAGGTCAGGCTGACTTCAAACTCAGAGATCTCTCTGCCTCTGTCTCCTGAATGCTGGTATGAAGGACATGTGCCACGACCTCTTGCTTTAGGTATTTTTGTTCTTTTTTAAAAAATACCTTTTATTAAGCAGAAAAGGTGGCTTCTTGCTGAATTTGTGTAAACAATACATTGAAGTTAAAAATTTAGTTTTATTAAGCAAGGTAAAAGTGCCATGGATTTTCTAAAATTGACAAAATTAAGAACAACTGACAATCACTAAATATGAACATGTATCCTCAAAGACTCGCTCTAATCCTAGTAGCAGGTCAAAAACTCTGGCAGCATCTGTGGGTTTTATTGAGGACAGTGAAACCCAGCATTGGGCCGAGGCTTACATAGCACAACAAAAATGAAGACCCCTGTGATGTCACTCATTTGGAGTTTTCACATATAGAATCTTAACATGATGTAGCATAGCTTCAAAAGGGGCTTCTCAGGCCTGATATTGGGGCTTTTGTTAGTGCAGGGCTCTTGTAGGAGCACTGTAGCCCTGGAGAGAAAACGATTTAAACTCTATACATCTATGTATGTAATATACCTGTATATGTACATAGTTTAAATATACATATATATGCAAATGTGTATATGATATATTTATGTATGATGTATATGATGTGTATGTATATACATATGTGTATATATATCAACATCCAAAACATTATAGGCTATTGCTGTGGCCTTTCATTGTCTCCTAGAGGTGGAACGTAAGTCTATATTTCTAAGAACAGCATGTACTTTAGACAAAAACCCCAGAAGTTCTAAGCTGGATCTGACTTGAAATCCTCCTTCCTAAATACTAGTTTTCATGGTACCAAACGATACCATGCACACATTTCCAGTGGAGGAAAGTAACTAACTATCCTACCCATCTGAGAGACCTATGAACTACAACATCTAGCATGGCATAATAGCTCTAAGATTGTAGGCATTCATAATCTTGGCTATAACCCTCAGCTCTATAATTGGAGGTTTTTCTCAACAAGAGGGAAATCGTGACTGGTACTGGAAACCTAGCCAACTACTTAGGGCTCCTGAAGTCATGGATCTGTGAGAACCTACAACCAGCATTTTACTAAAACCTGCTTTATTCCTTTTATATTCTAAATATTTTCTTTATACCCACAGAGAAATGTAGCTCTTACTTCTTATCAAAGAAATTAATTTTTTTGCACCACAGATGGAGACCATTGCAGAAAATAACAGGTGATCAAAATTCAGAGAACAAGTGATACAGTGATACTTAGTACCAAGTGATACATAATATGTATGTCTATCTATCTGTCTGCCTCTCTGCCTATCTATCTATCTATCTATCTATCTATCTATCTATCTATCTATCTAT
>JADRCD010194361.1:0-19297 GCA_019843815.1 Montemys delectorum | reverse complement strand
AGGGAGAATCTGCTGCCCTGTAACAGTGTCCACAGGGAGAATCTGCTACCCTGTAACAACGTCCACAAAAGAACTTCTACTCATGTTCTACTTCCACTGTCTATTAACAGCCTCTTCTTAAAGTCTGTCTCTTAATCAGGTACTGGTTTATTTAAAATGAAGATAAGTAGAGGCTAGCAATCGGATTCTATTTAGTTTTATAATACTTACCATAAAGTCATCAAGTATGTGAGAAAGACTATTAATTGAATCTAAAATTTTTGTTATTAAAAATTTCCTGAATAGAACTTCATATAAACTATAAACACCTTTCCATAAAAGTAGTCTATAAATCAAGAAGCACAAGGTAGCCGAGTATGTGAATTCAGTATTCTTCTGCAGAACATAAAATATTTAAATACTTATGTCATTACTGTTGGCAGGGATAGGAAAAACTAGCATAAAATTTAAATCAAGACTACAGATATTTTTAGAAAAAGCCAAAAAGTGCTAAGGCAGGACCAGCCAGGAGGCACAGGTCTCAGAAGTGGCAGGGCAGCTGGTGCGGGATCCTTTCTACCTCCTTCTTCACCTACGAGGTACTACAGATCCACAGCCCTCTCTGCCCCTTCCCCACAGTGGAGAGCTTGTCTTTGGGGAGTGTTCCAACCCAGGCATTCAAGTGAGATCTCCATTTTCTCTCCAGTGACCTTCTAAGGTGGGACCAGCCAGAAGGCACAGGCCTCAGAAGTGGCAGGGCAGCAGGCACAGGATCCTTTCTACCTCCCTCTTCACCTAGGAGGGACTGCAAATCCACAGCCTTCTCTGCCCCTTCCTTGCAAACAGAGAGCTTGCCTTCAGGGAGTGCTCCAACCCAGGGACTCAGGACTCAGGAGGGACTACTGATCTACAGCCCACTGCACTCAGATCTTACCAGAGGAGAGCTGATCTCCCAGAAGTGCTGACACAGGCTTATAGACCCACAGGAGGAACAAGCTCCAGCCATAGACAGCAAGAACATCTAACACCAAAGATCAACAGATGGTGAAAGGCAAATGTAAGAATCTTACCAAAAGAAACCAAGACTACTTGGCTTCATCTGAAACTAGTACTCCCACCACAGCAAGTCCTGGATATCCCAAAACACCAGAAAAGCAAGATTTGCATCTAAAATCATATCTCACAATGGTGATAGAGGAATTTAAGAAGAGCATGAATAACTTCCTTAAAGAAATACAGGAGAACACAGGAAAACAGGTTCAGGCCCTTAAAAACGAAACACAAAAATCCCTTAAAGAATTACAGAAACGCACAACCAAACAGGTGAAGGAACTGAACAAAACCATCCAGGACCTATAAATGGAAGTAGAAACAGTTAAGAAATCACAAAGAGAGACAACTCTGGAGATAGAAATCCTAGGAAAGAAGTCAGGAACCATAGATGCAAGCATCACCAACAGAATACAAGAGATAGAAGAGAGAATCTCAGGGGCAGAAGACACCATAGAAAACATTGACCCAACAGTCAAAGAAAACACAAAATGCAAAAAGTTCCTAACCCAAAACATCCAGGAAATCCAGGACACAATGAGAAGACCAAACCTAAGGATAATAGGCATAGAAGAGAGTGAAGACCTCCAACTTAAAGGGCCAGTAAATACCATCAACAAAATTATAGAAGAAAACTTCCCTAACCTAAAGAAAGAGATACCCATGAACATACAAGAAACCTATAGGACTCCAAATAGACTGGACCAGAAAAGAAATTCCTCCCGCCACAAAATAGTCAAAACACCAAATGCACAAAACAAAGAAAGAATATTAAAAGCAGTGAGGGAAAAAGGTCAAGTAACATATAAAGGCAGGCCTATCAGAATTACACCAGACTTCTCGCCAGAGACTATGAAAGCCAGAAGATCCTGCGGTGATGTCATACAGACCCTAAGAGAACACAAATGCCAGCCCAGACTACTATACCCAGCAAAACTCTCAATCACCATAGATGGAGAAACCAAAGTATTCCATGACAAAACCAAATTGATTTCCACAAATTCAGCCCTTCAAAGGGTAATAAATGGAAAACTTCAACACAAGGAGGGAAACTAGATCCTAGAAAAAACAAAAAAATAATTTTCCAGCAAAATTAAAAGAAAATAGCCACATGAACAGAATTCCAACTCTAACCACAAAAATAACAGGAAGCGACAATTACCTTTCCTTAATATCTATTAATATCAATGGTCTCAATTCCCCAATAAGAAGACATAGACTTTCAGACTGGGTACGTAAACAGGGTCCAACATTTTGTTACATACAGGAAACCCACCTGAGTGACAAAGACAGACACTACCTCAGAATAAAAGGATGGAAAACAATTCTCCAAGCCAATGGTCCCAAGAAAAACGCTGGAGTAGCCATTCTAATATTGAATAAAATCAACTTTCACCCTAAAGTGATCAAAAAAAGATAAGGAGAGACACTTCATATTCATCAAAGGTATGAACTACCAAGAGGAACTTTCAATTCTGAACATCTATGCTCCAAATGCAAGGGCATCTACATTCATACAAGAAACTTTACTAAAGCTCAAAGTACACATTGCATCGCACACAATAATAGTGGGAGATTTCAATATCCCACTCTCTGCAATGGACAGATCATGGAAACAGAAACTAAACAAAGACACAGTAAGGCAAACAGAAGTTATGAAACAGATGGATCTAGCAGATATCTATAGAACTTTTTATCCTAAAACAAAAGGATATACCTTCTTCTGAGCACCTCATGGTACCTTCTCCAAAATTGACCATATAATTGGTCATAGATCAGGCCTCAACAGATACAAGAAGATTGAGATAATTCCTTGCATCCTATCAGATCACCATGGACTAAGGCTGCTCCTCAATAACAACATAAACAATAGAATGCCCCCACACACGTGGAAGCTCAACAATACTCTACTTAATGATAACTTGGTCAATGAAGAAATAAAGAAAGAAATTAAAGACTTTCTAGAGTTTAATAAAAAGGAAGCCATAACATACCCAAACTTATGGGATACAATGAAAGCAGTCCTAAGAGGAAAACTCATAGCTTTAAGTGCCTCCAAAAAGAAACTGGAGAGAGCATATACCAGCAATCTGACAGCAGGTCTGAAAGTTCTAGAACAAAAAGAAGCAAATTCACCCAAAAGGAGTTGAAGGCAGGAAATAATCAAACTCAGGGCTGAAATCAACCAAATAGAAACAAAAAGAACTATACAAAGAATCAACCAAACCAGGAGCTGGTTCTTTGGGAAAATCAACAAAATAGAAAAGCCCTTAGCCTGACTAACTAGAGGGCACTGAGACATTACCCTAATTTACAAGATCAGAAATAAAAAGGGAGACATAACAACAGACACTGAGGAAATCCAAAAAATCATGAGAGCCTACTACAAAAGCCTATACTCAACAAAACTGGAAAACCTGGATGAAATGGACAATTTTCTAGACAGATACCAGCTACCAAAGTTAAATCAAGATCAGATCAATGATCCCATATCTGCTAATGAAATAGAAACAGTCATTAATAGTCTCCCAAAAAAAGCCGAGGACCAGATGGGTTTAGTGCAGAGTTTTATCAGACCTTCAAAGAAGACCTAATAGCAATACTCCTCAAACTATTCCACATAATAGAAACAGAAGGTACTCTACCTAATTCGTTCTATGAAGCCACAATTACTCTTATACCTAAATCACACAAAGATCTAACAAAGAAAGAAAACTTCAGACCAATTTCCCTTATGAATAGCGATGCAAAAATACTCAATAAAATTCTTGCAAACCGAATCCAAGAACACATCAAAATGATCAACCATCATGATCAAGTAGGCTTCATCCCAGGGATACAGGGATGGTTCAATATACGGAAATCCATCAACGTAATTCACTATATAAACAAACTCAAAAAAACAAAACAAAACCATATGATCATCTCATTAGATGCTGACAAAGCATTTAACAAAATCCAACATCCCTTCATGATAAAAGTCTTGGAAAGATCAGGAATTTAAGGCCCATACTTAAACATAGTAAAAGCAATATACGGCAGTATATTGTATACAGTATACAGCAGTATACAGTAGCCAACATCAAATAAATGGAGAAAAACTTGAAGCAATCCCACTAAAATCAGGGACTCGACAAGGCTGCCCACTCTCTCCCTACCTATTCAATATTGTACTTGAAGTCCTAGCCAGAGCAGTTAGACAACAAAAGGAGATCATAGGGATACAAATTGGAAAGGAAGAAGTCAAATTATCATTAGCCAGAGCAGTTAGACAACAAAAGGAGATCATAGGGATACAAATTGGAAAGGAAGAAGTCAAATTATCATTATTTGCTGATGATATAATAGTATACTTAAGTGACCCCAAAAATTCCACCAGAGAGCTCCTAAACCTGATAAACAACTTCGGCAAAGTAGCTGGATATAAAATTAACTCAAGCAAATCAGTGGCCTTCCTCTACACAAAGGATAAACAAGCTGAGAAAGAAATTAGGGAAACAACACCCTTCACAATAGCTACAAATAATATAATATATCTTGGTGTGACTCTAACTAAGCAAGTAAAAGACCTATTTGACAAAAACTTCAAGTCTCTGAAGAAGGAAACTGAAGAAGATCTCAGAAGATGGAACGATCTCCCATGCTCGTGGACTGGCAGGAATAACATAGTAAAAATGGCCATCTTGCTGAAAGCAATCTACAGTTTCAATGCAATCCCCATCAAAATTCCAACTCAATTCTTCACAGACTTAGAAAGAGCAATTTCCAAATTCACCTGGAATAACAAAAAACCCAGGATAGCCAAAACTATTCTCAACAATAAAGGAACCTCTGGTGGAATCACCATCCCAGACCTTAAGCGGTACTACAAAGCAATTATGATTAAAAACCGCATGGTATTGGTACAGTGACAGGCAGGCAGATCATTGGAATAGAACTGAAGACCCAGAAATGAACCCACAAGCCTATGGCCACTTGATCTTTGACAAAGGAGCTAAAACCATCCAGTGGAAAAAAGACAGCATTTTCAACAGATGGTGCTGGCTCAACTGGAGGTTAGCATGTAGAAGAATACAAATTGATCCATTCCTATCTCCTTGCACAAAGCTCAAGTCCAAGTGGATCAAGGACCTCCACATCAAACCAGATACACTCAAACTAATAGGAAAGAAAGTGGGGAAAAGCCTGAGCACATAGGCACAGGGGAAAATTTCCTGAACAGAACACCAATAGCTTATGCTTTAAGATCAAGAATTTACAAATGGGACCTCATAAAATTGCAAAGCTTCAGTAAGGCAAAAGACACTGTCAATAGGACAAAACAGCAACCAACAGACTGGGAAAAGATTTTTACCAATCCTACATCTGATAGAGGGCTAATATCCAATGTATACAAAGAACTCCAGAAGTTAGTCTCCAGAGAACCAAATAACCCTATTTAAAAAATGGGGCACAGAGCTAAACAAAGAATTCTCAACTGACAAATACTGAATGGCTGAGAAGCACCTAAAGAAATGTTCAATATCCTTAGTCATCAGGGAAATGCAAATCAAAACAGCCCTAAGATTCTACCTCACACCACTCAGAATGGCTAGGATAAAAAACTCAGGTGACAGCAGATGCTGGCGAGGTTGTGGAGAAAGAGGAACACTCCTTCCTTGCTGGTGGGACTGCAAGCTGGTACAACCACTCTGGAAATTAGTTTGGCGGTTCCTCCAGAAATTGGACACAGTACTACCAGAGGACCCATCCATACCACTTCTCGGCATATACCCAGAAGATGCTCCAACATTTAATAAGGACACATGCTCCACTATGTTCACAGCAGCCTTATTTATAATAGCTAGAAACTGGAAACAACCCAGATGTCCCTCAACAGAGGAATGGATACAGAAAATGTGGAACATCTACATAATGGAGTACTACTCAGCTATTAAAAACAATGAATTTATGAAATTCTTGGGGAAATGGATAGATCTGGAGAATATCATCCTGAGTGAGGTAACCCAATCACAAAATAACACATATGGTATGCATTCTCTGATAAGTAGATATTAGCCCAGAAGATCAGAATATACAAAGTACAAACCACAAACCACAAGAAACTCAAGAAGAAGGAAGACCAAAGTGTGGATACTTCGTTCCTTCTTAAAAGGGGGAACACAATACCGATGGAAGGAATTGTAGAGACTAACTATGGAGCAGAGACTAAAGGAAGGACAATTCAGAGACTGCTCCACCTGGGAATCGTTCCCATATTCAATCATCAAATCTAGACACTATTGTGGATGCCAGCAAGTGCTAGCTGACAGGAGCCTGATATAGCTGTCTCCTGAGAGGCTCTGACAGTACCCAACTAATACAGAAGTAGAGGCTCACAGCCATCCATTAGACTGAGCACAGGGTCCCCAATAAAGGAGCTAGAGAAAGGATCCAAGGAGCTGAAGAGTTTGCAGCCCCTTAGGATGAACAATATGAACTAACTAGTACCCTCAGAGCTCCTAGGGACTAAAACACCAACCAAAGAGTACACATGGCTCCAGCAGCATATGTATAGCAGAGGATGGCCAAGTTGGTCATCAATGGGAGGAGAGGTCCTTGGCCCTGTGAAGGTTCTATGCCCCAGTGTAGGGGAATGCCAGGGACAGGAAGCAGGAAGGGGTGGGGTGGTGGATAGGGCAAGGGGGGAGGGAACAGGGGTTTGTTTTAGTTTTTATTTTATTTTATTTTATTTTTGGAGGGGAACCTGGGAAAGGAGATATTGTAAATAAAGAAAACATCTAATAAAAAAAACTGTGAAAAAAAAAGAAGAAAAAGAAAGAAAAAGCCAAAACGTAAAAGGTCTTTTCTTCTTTAAAAATTCTATATTTTTTTATTAATTTCACAATCTCATTAGTAAATAAACTACAGTGAATAAAGATCTAATAAAAAATTTTTAATTCATTTATTTATTTTATGTATATGAGTACACTGTCATTCTCTTCAGACACACCAGAAAAGAACATCAGATCCCATTTACGAATGGATGTGAGCCACTATGTGGTTGCTGGGATTTGAACTCAGAACCTTGGGAAGAGCAGTCAGTACTCTTAACCATTGAGACATCACTCCAGCCCCCCTAACAAAAATTTTAAGAGAAAACATTTGTTGAAGTATCAGGTTGGGACCATGGGTCGGTGGGTAAGAACACCTGCTGTTCAATAATGAAGACCTGAGTTCTAATCCCTAGAACGCAGCTAAAAAGCCAGGTGTGGCTAGATATACCTGTAATCCCAGAACTGTGTGGGAAAGACACATGAGAATCACAGGCTTGCCAACTGCCAGCAGAGCCTCACATTCAGTAGAGACTCTATGTCTCAAGGGTGGAGAGTGGTTGAATGATATTCAACATCCTTCTCTGGTCTCTGCATGGATGCATGCACTTACATTCGCATGTCTGTACAACACACACCAACACACCAACACACACACATACATACACACACACACACTAAAAGACCACAATTATTAGATTTGTTTCATTTAATCAAAATTTAGGAATTTCTAGGCTAAACACCCACCACTCATATCCATCATCATAGTACCTAAACTGCTATGGACTGCTTTTTCTCTATTTGTAGTTCTGGGCATTGAACCCAAGGCCATGAGCATGTGAAACAAGCACTCCACTATGCAGCTAACCCCTAGTCCTGTTGCTAATTCTCATATTCTGTGCTCATCCAGGATAATCTCCCTTTTGATTAACTAAGGGTCAGCTGATTAGTAATGTTAGTCACCTTTTTAACATTTGGTTTTTGTTTTGTTTTTGTATGTCATATGAAGGCAGGAGGAAACTATGAAGGTTAAAAGAGGGCATCGGCTTTCTGGAGCTGGAGTTACAGATGGCTGAGAGCTGCCTCACACAGGGTGCTAAAAACTGAGCCATTTCTCTAGCTCCGCCTCTGCCATATTTTGTACCCTACTCAGAGAATTGCTATCTTGCTGTATTAACAATGCCTATAGGAGTCAAGATGGCTTCCTGCAATGGAAGAAGGAAAGGTAAGAGTCAAGCTGGCTTCCTGCAATGGAAGAAGGAAAGGTAAGAGTCAAGATGGCTTCCTGCAATGGAAGAAGGAAAGGTAAGAGTCAAGATGGCTTCCTGCAATGGAAGAAGGAAAGGTAAGAGTCAAGCTGGCTTCCTGCAATGGAAGAAGGAAAAAGGATCAGGAAAGAAGCAAAGCCAAAGGGAAGGCTCCTGAGTACAACTGAGGCTCCAGCCTGTTCCATCCAGGGAAGCACTTTGTGAGAACAGAAAGAAGCCTGAGCTGCTGGAGTCCATGCCCCAGGAATCCCTGGCTTGGTAGATGTACAAATGGGAATGAAAGACCTAGACTGTAAGTTCACATTTGGTATCTTTTCCCAGAAAGAAATTTTTAAAGTAAATTTTAGTTGTCCCAGTTCATTTTGTCTTTCTTATTCAAATTTAGCACTTTCTTGTTAAAAGATGATGATTAATATGAAACAAATCAATACAAAACACTGTATTGATTAGAAAATGGCAAAATATTTATAAAGTGTTTATACTGGTTTCAGGATAGTTCCCCTAAATCATCAAGGGCAAAAAAAGGAGAAAAACCAGGAGGTCAGGCACAGTGGTAGATACACCTCTAACCCTCCACATTCAGGAGGATGAGGCAAAGACTGGAGCTCAAGGCCAGACTGGCCACACAGCAAAACCCTGTCTCAAAAGGGGTGTGAGGTGGGTAATGACCACTGTCTTACTGTTGTTACACTCCAGAGGAGTTGACTGTACATAACTGTATCACGAATGGCTAGACTTTAAGGAACAAGACTTTGCCTCTGAGACCTACTACCTAGAAGTGGATCATTTAAAGTGCCTATTGTTAGATGCTAGCTGTGAATTGATTTGACTATGGAATAGAACTCAAAAACAGAAATTTAAGTTTGATTTGATCTTATTAAAACAAATACTATTTTAAAAAGAACATGGTAGGAAAAATGCATTTTATCAATAAATATTACCTTGATTAAGGTGCACTTAAATTAAAAGTTTTGACTGTCTTGTTCTTTCTTGAATATGTTAAACAAAGAACTTCTAAGTAGAAAAATTAAAAAGATAATAATCATAGTCATTGGTTGTTTAGTAAAGGCTAGAAAATGAAAAGGCAAATGACTCTTAAAATATTGTAACATTATTTTCCAAGTAAAATTATATTTGCTTTAAACAGAACCAAAGTCCTAAATGAGTAGCTAACAATTAAAAGCAACTTGATATTAGATTCACTGAATAGTTAGAAAGAACTATAGAATTAAACTTAAAAGGTTGGGTTTAGTTGTTTCAAAATTTTTATTCATTTATATTAACTTCTGGAAGTTAGCATCTATATAAAAGTAAAGAAAATTTTATTTTATTGGAGGCAGAGTCTTTATATGTAGCCCTTGCTGGCTTTTGTACTTACTATGTGCTGGCCTTGAATTTGTGACAATCTTCTGACCTTAGACTTTAACTGCTGGAATTACAAGTATGTGCCATCAAGGGGCTGGAGAAATGACTCAGCAGTTAAGAGCACTGATGCTCTTCCAAAGGACCAGAGTTCAATTCCCAGCACCCACGTGATGGTTCACTGTCTGTAGCATCAATCCTGGGGAATCTAATGCCTCTCTTCTCCTCCATGGGCACCAGATAAAACACATATTAAATAAATAAATACATACCACCATACTAGCTCAAAATAAATGTTAGAGCTTTATGCTTATTGGTGAAAAAATTAATTCAATATATATAGTTTTCTTCTGTTAGAAACAAGTATAAGAAGCAACCAAGGTCTTTCAAACATAAAAATATTAGATGAGAACACAATTATGTATATGCAGATACAAAGCTCACAGGGAAAAGGCTGACACAAAATTTCTAACTGTTAAGGACTCAACTTTGCCACCTTCATTTTAAAAGAATCACGGTGCATAGCAAATTGCTTTGGCATTTACATTCCATTGGATACTTTAAAAGGCTTTAAAAAATACATTTATCTTATGTTTTGCCTGCACATATGTATGTGCACCACATGCATGCCTGGTGCCCATGGAAATCAGAAGAGAGCTTCAGATCTCTTGGAACTGGAGTTACTAATAGTTGTGAGCCACCATGTGAGTGGTAAGAACTCAACTGGGATCCTTTACAAGAACAACCAATGTTTTGGGTTTTTTTTTGGGGGGGAGGGTTGTTTGTTTGTTTGTTTTTTAATGAGTGATCCATCTCTCCAGCACCTCCATTAGAGTTTTTAAGTGACTAAACTATTTTACTTTAACACCATCAGTATTTGTAATACAAAATTATACCCTCTGTAACTACTTGATTTTAACATGAAAAATGTTATATGTCAACATAAAATGTGTAAATTCTCTTGGAGAAAATTCCCAATTTAAGAGGAAGAGTCATGGAGGCTCAAGAGAAATTAGATTCGAGCCTGGTGTGAGCCACAGGAGAGAATCACCATTGGGTTTTTAAGAATTGGCACAAGGTTTAAGAAAGTAAGAAATCAAAACAGAAGACCGGTAGAAGAGAGAGGCAGAAAGAGACAGAGAGAGGATGAGACAGACACAGAAAACAAGTCAGGAGTGTTTCAACTTTTGAAAGATAAGAGATTTTTGGTTTTTAAAAATAATTTGTAAGGCAAAAGAGACCAACCATCAAATCCTGCTAATGGATCAACTACAAAAGAATTAAAATATATTTTGTTAAGCGGTATGCTAGGATTTGCAAAGTGACAGATGATTTAATAAAGAGAACTAAAGACTTCTATATGGACCAGGGATACATAGCAGCTTGTTGAAAAAGAAACGGTGAAGAGAGAGTCAAGGGAGGAAGGAGGAGAGAGGAAGAGGAGGGAGGGAGAGAGAAGGGAGGAGGGAAGAGGGAAGAGGGAGGAGGGAGAAGACTTGACCTGCTAGAACTGCCTATATGTTATTTTCACTTGTTGCTCTACCGCTAAACATTAATTTGTGAATGTGGAATATATAATACATCATACATTTCAAAAAGCTATCTACTAATTATCACATACTTTTATGAAAAGAAGTTTTGGTTGCTAATTCTTAACATGGCTATATGAAATAATTCTAAATCCATTAGTTCCATTAAAATTCCTTCCTTAGTCAAGTATGCAGCCTAACATAGAATATAATCAAGCTTTGAAACCCTTGAAAGAAAGGCCCTGATTAATATAATAGACATAGATTTGATTTATGTCAAGTGGTTACACAGGTAATGCTTTGGATACTCAGCATAAAACATTTTAATGGAATATTATTGCTCCAAATATACCATACTAAAATTAAACTGATAACAGAAAAAGGCTACTAAATCATGGCTGACAGGGAGCTAAATGCACCAAGTTAAAGTGCATTTCTAATGCTCAACCAGTCTGGCTGAACCCCTTGGGTCAGTTTGGGTCATTATTACTTTGGAATAATTCCAAACCATTCCCATGGCTTCTATTGTTCTAGTCAGCAGCTTTAGGAAATCCAGAACAGGCTCCATTTTAAAAGCTTAAAAACCATAGGCTCTGATCAGTTTCTGAATTTATTCTGCTTTTTAAAGTATCCTTGACGTTTTAGTGAAGTCAGGAGGCATCCCCCAGGTTAATTTCTGTAGTAGTTTTTACATACTAGTCACTGGGCTGCTACAGCTTGCCATCAGCTTCGGGAGTGCTGCTCAAAGACAGAAAGATACCCCTCAAAAAAAGAATTACACTGAGCAAGGTGGGGCTTGGTACAGCTCAGGGACAGAGAAGCTTGTCAGGACTGCACAAAATGGAGACTCCCAAGCACCACAGGGGGAAAAAAAAGAGAGAGAGGGAGGGAGACAGAGAAGAGAAAGTCTGTTACAATGAAGGCTGTAACTGTTACAAATGTATGAATGGCCTTGGGTCAAAACTCATACACCCAATTACAGAGAACCCACCCACCTTCCCAGCCCAGAGTCTTTCAGTTTCTACATAGTATTGGATGTTACAATGTATAAGAAAGATCCCCGTTTTAGGCAAAATTACGAATCTATCAAAACACCAGCAGTCTCTGGGGAAGGTCGTCTTCTCAGATGGCAACATCCTTCCGAACCTTCAGGGACCCACTAAACTGAAACAGTCCGCCCAACACAGTAGCAATTCTTCCATATTCCTTACTCAGTATCACAACTCTCCCTGAATGAATAAATATTCCTTGGATTATGCACTATATGTCAGTGTGGGGGCCACTGAGGCCATGGCTATTATTCTAGTGTTTAAATAGTTCATTCACCTCAAGCTCTGCCATCTACACACAGTGAATGGTTGTGATAGCTGGGGCACCAGAGTGACAGAAACTGCCTCTCAGGCAAAGAGCTTATAGCAGAGTGTCTCCGAATTGAAGCAGGAGATGGGCAGGGTGGGCCAGGTAAAGGAGTTTAGAATATTGCTGTTTAGGAGTCTGTACTGGAGATTACTATACTTTGTTTATTCTTAATCCAAGTCTTGAGAAACTGCATGTTCATGCAAAATACTCTTCTACTTTAGAGAAGTCAGAGCAGTCTATTAGGAAAGCATTTTCTTAAGTAAATCTGATGGCATCTCTCTCAAAAGTAGCTTTCTTTCTAAGTCTTTTTGGTGACGTGGCTGTATTCTATGCCCACCTCCTTACCAGTGGGATAGGTACTGGTGAACTCATCCATATGAGGAATGCCCTTGAGGGTTCCTCAGGTATCTCCAGGTGGCCATCATCCCTTAGAAATACCACAGTTGTAGTATTTGCTGGCCACCACCTTGACAATGTGCTTGTGGCACAGGTAGCAGTCCACCAATATCATCTCCCTGCCACCCAGAAATCTACATGTGGAAAACTTGATGTTCTCCATGCTGTTCTCATCAACTTCCTGAGAGAGGGAAATTCAGATCCTCCTCTAGTTCCTGCAGCATTTTTAGGAGCACCCCTCTCCAGTGTTTCATTAGCCTCCAGCCTTGAGGTCTTGATATAAGAAGAGAAATTGACAAAGATGTTCCAGCAGTGTTCAACTCTGGGGGTTTTGGTGAAAGATTTAAGTACTTGGTAGGGTGGACTGGATAAGACCTGTTCAAGAGATTCCTCAATCTTATTTACATCTATTTTTACTTCACTGTTGAAAGTTATAAATGGTGGGTGGGTTCCTGGAGTCAAGTTGTACAGGTTCACAGGCTTCCTTTTGAATTCAGTGGTTGTGACACTAAACATGACTCCTTTGAGGAGCCTCTGTGAAAGGGGGTAGTTTCCTATGCTTTCTCCATCTGCCAGCCTTGATGAAGCGCTGGATGAGGGGCTCTTTGTCCTCCTCCTTCAGCCCTTTCAGGGCCATCGACAGTGCCATGGTTGGCAGGCCTAGAGGACGCCAGTAAGGCCACGGTTCTGGAACTGCTGGGGCTGCAGTCCAGCCCTCACTCTATCCTTGGCATCACCTCACACCTCCTGCATATCTAGTTACTGGACTTCACCTGCAAGTGTAATCTTTCCAAAACCCAGTTATGTCTAGATTAATCTAATTGCTTTGCTATAAGAATGATGACCCTACAGGACTTCCTGTTCTCTGGTGAAAACATTAACTTGATCTACATATAATCTGCATCTGATCTTCTCCTGGCTTGGAAGACAAGCCACTGCCTACCTTTTCCTTTGCTGGAAATCTTTTCTTCTGCTGTATTTTGTTAATTCATATGATCTTTCAGAGAACTGCTTGCTAATTTGTCTGTCTCTCAGATGTCTCTACCCCAGTTGCTTAGAATGAAAGCTTTATGACAGCAGGACCCTTCCTAGAGCTTCAATAGCAACACTACTACTGACGAGGAAGAAGCACTCAGAAACACAGTTGCCTATAATCTCCAGAGTTTAGCTTCCTCAAAGATGCCTTCTTGACTTGATTATACATCAGTGATGCCAATTTTACTTTCTCAAATCATCCTGCAAATCTTCTGGAGAGAGAAGATCCAGTGTATCTTCTAAAATAAACTCCAAGAAGCAGTGGTACGAAGCAAAACATCTGGAGCTTTCAGAATCTACAAATGCATTTCTTAACCTTCCTTTACCTTACCATACACTATTTAATTAACCCAGACATTTTCTCACATCAATAAGATCAAACTGTCACAGAGTAGGAGGTCAATATTTAACCCAAATCAAATTATACCCAGGAACTCTTGCTAGCTCTGTTATATTTAAAAATACCAAGACGACAATATTTTCTTTTCCAAGTCTAGCCTAGTAAAACCATAGAGAAAAGGTATCAATAATAATAATCTGAAAGACTCAAAGCCCCGATTAAATGATCTTAAAGCAAATTTTTATATGAAAAGTGTTGATTTATCTCAGGAAAATATCAAATAGCACATGCACAAAGTACCCAAAGCATTTAAACACAAAGGTAATGTGCTGCATTTACAAGTACATGCTCTTTTGTTGCTCCCAAGTAATATGATCGCTTCCCTGTTCTTAGAGAGTAGTGGTAAAGGCATTTATAAAGTTCCTGGCTCTTTTAGGGATGATACATAATTTAGCAGTAATGTTAACAATCCATATATTATCCATTAGCAGTGTCACTTCACCCTGCTTATAACTCTGTACATTTTTAGATGCACTGGGCGAAGCTTGCTTTTTAAAAGAAGGGCTGGTATGCTGGTCAGTGATAGAGCACACACTTAGCTGCATGCACAGCTTCAATCTTCAACACCAAAAAAAAAAAAAAAGAAAAAACCAAAAACCACCTTTTTTCTTTTTTAACTAAAAAGCAAACAAAAAATTCATTTCCACTTCCAAAATTACTTCTCAGAAATGCATTTTTCAACCTCTGTGTTTTACATAATAAAATGAATACTTGATGTTTTTATTAAAGAAAACTGGAAATTAAGACTATATTCCTAACTTTTAATTACTTGTATGGGTGGGTGTGTGTTCCCCATGTGAGAGTATGGAGGTCCCAGGACACCTTGCAGGAGTTGGTTTTCTCGTCCTTGTCCTCCTCCTCGTTCTCCTCCTCTCTTACTGTTTGTTTGTTTATGGCAGTGTCTCATTATGTAGCTCTGGCTGGCCTGGAACTTGCTATGTAGACTAGGCTGCTCTCAAACCCACAGAGATCCGCCTGCTGCTGCCTCCCAGGTGCGGGAATTAAAGTGTGCCACCACACCCACCATTTTGTTTTGTTTTAGTTTTTAAAACAATTTCCATTAAATCAAATTAAACTCACTCATTTTATGTATTGTTCCAATTTTAGTGTAAGTGCTGCAGAAATGAACAAGTCTTTCATTTTCAAGTTGACACTGGTAATTTTGCTAAACTCACACAAATACATGCACACTCTGCGTTCATTTTTAAGAAAATTGCCCCAAACTTGAAAATAAGCAAAAACAAAAATGGTAGGCACTTTTCAGTGTGGTACTTAGCTTAAACTTTTGATTACTTTCTATTAACTAATTTATTTACCAAGTCTATAAGATGAATTTATAGAATTTTGGCTGGTCAAAATGCAAATAATTTCTATCTAGTGGAAAGGATGGCCAAAACTTACTCTTATGTTCTTATTTAGAATTCTATACCTAACCTGATAGCTTTATTATTTCTTCATTAAGTGTCCTATAAATACCTAAATGGTCATAAGAATGAATTTGACACCTTCTAGATCTTTCACTAACTAAAAACCTGAAGGCTGGAGATACATAACTCAATGGGTAGAGTGCAGGAAGCCCTGGACTCTATCTTGGGTAGTTGAGACAGGAGGATCAGAAGTTCAAGGTCACCCTATACTACATGACAAGTTTGAGGCTAGCCTGGGCTATGTGTGCCTCTCTCTCAAAAATAAATTAAGTTTAAATCACTGACATGTTCATTTACATTTTGAATGCAGTCATGACTTTACCTTTCTGAAATGTTTTGGTGACCTCACCAAAATGTTTAAGTAGACTATTCTAACTGAGCCAACTACTCTGCCCACCCCCCACACGCGCGCGCACACTCACTCACACACACACACACACACACACACACACACACATACACACACTCACACGGAGACAGATACTTCTTACAGAAAAATAAAGTCAAATTTGCTCATTTACATAAGCCAAAACCAACATAGTGGTGGTGATGAAGCCCTTTAGTCCCAGCACTCAGGAGGCAGAGGCAGGAGGATCTCTGTGAGTTCTAGACCAGCATGGTCTACAGAGTGAGTTCTTGGACAGTCAGGACTACACATAGAAATCCTAACTTGAAAAACCAAATCAAACCTGAAACAAAAACCTTCAAAACAGAATTTTTGGCCTAGATAGTAAATACCTTTAGAGAATGACTGTACTTTTAAAAATTCACCTTTGAGCTGGGAGTGCTGGGCACCTTTAATCCCAGCACTGGATGGAGGAGTGGGGGTGGAAGAAAGGTTTGGGGGGGGGGTGTTAGTTCCACAGAGAGGAGTTAGAGGCTAACATGAATGAGTTCTGGAACAGCCAGCCACAAAAAGAAACCTTGTCTAAAAAACCAAGTAAATAAAAGTGAAAATTCACCTTTGTATTCTAGGATCTAGAATGGTATCATGCAACTAAGTTGTGTTCAACAGAAGAATTCATAAAGTTAAAATACATCACACCACATAAAATATGAATTATTATCAACTAAATTTTTCTAAAAACATAAATGTTTTCCATGGCATGAACTTCAATTCCTTAATGCTAAGTTAATAAATTAATTTTAGCTGCTTTTAACATTCACCACAGAAGATGGCATTATTTGTGGATGTTTTTTAATATGCAAAAAATTCCATTACTATGAAGTAATATATTATCAACAAACACAACATATAAATGCACAGTTCCAGGACCAAAGCAAGAGATGGAGAATGGATATTAGTTCTGGTTTTATTTCTGATCTACTTGAAAAATTAAATTCATATTTATGCATCAAGGATTATGTAGAGTCTAAGCCACCTTTACTTGCATCACAAGTCCAACACTGATAGAGAAGTACAAGGGCTAATTACTATCTAGGCATCTCTCCTTTGCTTTTGATTCAAAACAGAATTATCACTATTCAACATGCTTTCCATTTCCACAAAGTTCTTTAAAAAGGCATGATTTGGTGTGTGCCCACAAGTAAACCAATAAACACCTCCTTACGAAAATTATGGCAATGGAAAATTTGAAATTCTAAAAAATACAAGGAAATGTTTTTACTATTAAAGTGGACTTGTCTTTCCACTCCTAGACATGTATGATGAATTATTTTTCAAGTGTAGTTGTTGTTAGTGTGAGTGTCTGTCTGTCTGTCTGTCTGAGTTGTGAGTGTGTGTGCATGTGTGTAGGTCAGAAAACAACTTTTTCCCTGCTGCACATCAACTCAGGTTATCTGGCTTGCCAAAAAGGTACTTTTACTCTTTACATCTTAGAGTCTCCCTCAACTGTGATACCTGCCCTAGTGGAGGTTTCTTATTAAAGTGTGTGTTTGTGATATATGTTAGGATGGGGAGTGTGTGTGTGTGGGGGGTGAGGGTCCTGCATGAAGGTCAGGACAGCTTTGTGGAGTCAGTTCTCCCCTAACACCTTTGTGTGGATTCCAGGAATGAAATTCAAGTCATCAAGCTTGTTGTTGGACAGCAAATCACCTTCCCTAGTGAGTCTCTCGCTGGCCCAGGATTAAAAGATAATGAATGAATGAATGAATGAATGAACGAATGAATTCTTGTTTATTTTGCAGAAAAGGAAAAAAGTTACAGGGAGAAGCCCATGTTCAAGAAGCATGACCGCTAACCCTGAGCCCATTGGAGTCTTCAAATCTACAAGTCTATCTTACGAAAAGAATTTAACAGCAGCAAAAAGCACCGCATAATTACCTAACTTCATATAAGACTAGCACCAACCAATAGGAGACACGAATCCTAGCACTGTATCTAATCTACAAAGATTGATTTGCATAAGCTGCTTCCCCCCCCGCCCCCCCAACTGTCCCTTAAAAGTGATTATTACACGTTCTCATCGCTGTGAAGAAACTGACCACATTTTGTGAGGCAATCCTTGCATTCAGGTAAGACTTCTGCAGGAAGTGGAGAGGCGCTTTAGATTCACCCCAAGAGCTGGAAAACGAATACTATGACTCACTGACACTTCACACATGTGAGCCACACATCCCTATTAGCAAAAACAGCACCGCCTCAACAAACGACTGGGCAACCGTGGCAAGCGAACGGCCCGAGGCGAACCCCCCCCCCCCCAAAAAAAAGAACTTAATTCCAAGTGCTCACTCGGTCCGAAATTGTGCATTTGTTTTAGAAGCTTAACAACCAGTGGGACTCCTGTCTTGCCAGAATCCAGCCCGAGGACAACACATTGGTCAACGGCGGAAGTCGCCTGACGAAATGACCGTGAGATGAAATCCAGTTTTATGATCATAACAAAACCTTCCTTCCGGGACCAGGCCAAAAAAGAAAGTTGAGAAAACGTCCTTCGGGATGCAACAGGCGACGAGGAGCACCCGGAGTCTGGCCAGACATGGCTCAGCTCCGGCACCCGGTGCGGGCGCGAGCCGTGCTCCCCGCTCTCCCCGTTACAAGCCGTGCGGGCTCCCGGCCCGGCCCGGCCCCGCAGCCCGTCGCCCCGCGGCCCCAGCACTGACCTTCCGCAGGGCCGGGACCAACAGTCCCCGCCATTTCGGGCTGTTTTCTTCGCTGAAGAACTCGTACGGCTGCGGCGTCTGCTGCATGGCCCCGGCCGCGGCGCCTCCGCATCGGAGGCCGGCCCGGTGGCCTGACAGGCAGGGCGCGGGCCGCCTCGCCTCGCCTCGCCCGGGCCGCCGCCTCCAGCCCGGGCCGCAGCTCCGGCCGAGCGCTCGGGGGCGGCGCCGGCCGGCGGGCGTTCGCCGAGGCTTGGCGGCCCCGCAGCCCCGAGGAAGCGCGGCGGCCCGAGGCGCCCTGCTGTCCCCGCGGCGCCGGCCCGCTTGCCCGAGGCTCCTCCTCCTTTGTCTGGGTGCGCAGCGCGGGGCACCGCCGGCCTCGCCCCCGCCCCGACTCCCGCTACGGCCGCGGCGGGCAGACCGCGGCGGCCCGCAGCGTCCTCATCGCCTCCCCCGCCCTCCACGCAGCCGCCGCCGCCGCCGCCGCCGCCCGGCCCGCCCGAGTCACCTCCAGAGGGCTCTCGGGGCCGAGCGGGCGCGCGTGTCCGGCGTGCACGGCGCTGGCCGCCGCCGCCGCCGCCGCCCCTCCAGCTCCGCGGGCCGCTGCCGAGCGCCGGGT
>JADRCD010194360.1:3068-22058 GCA_019843815.1 Montemys delectorum | reverse complement strand
TTTTATTTTGTTTTTGAGACAAGGTTTCAAATGGTAGCCCTGGCTGACTAGGAACTCCCTGTGTAGATGAATGTAGGCTTTACTGTTTTTAAACCATTAAACTATAGCTTTAGCTGGGCATAGTACACATGCCTGCAATCCCACTCCTCAGAAGGCTGAGATGGGAAATAGATGTGAGTTGAACTCAGGTCTTCATGCTTGAGAGGCAAACAGTTTACAGACTTGAGATATTTCCTGAGCCTGAAACCTAGTCTCAAAGAAACCTTCAATCTGAGGCTGGAGAAATGGCTCAGAGGTTAAGAGCACTGACTGCTCTTCCTGAATTCAATTCCCAGCAACCACATGGTGGCTCATGACCATCTATAATGATATCTAGTCCCTCTTTTGGCCTGCAGGCATATATGCAGGCAGAACATTGTGTACATAATACATCTTTAAAAACAAACAAAAAACCAAAACAAACAAACAAACAAAATCAGCCAAAATAATAACATATTACTTTACCCAGGATAATCTCCATCTCAAGATCCTTTTGCCTCAGCTTCCCCAATACCTGGCATCACAGATATAGTGTCCAGGGTCATAACCTTCCTTACAAAGGACTTAGGGCAGGGCTGTTGTTCAAAGCACACCAAGGAAGATAAGACATTCAAAACCACACATCACCATATTGCCTTGTTAAGACCTCCCGCACCTCAAATCCTCTTACACCAAGGATTTACCCTCACGCTCACCTAGGTGTGCATGGAATGATAGTTAGACATCATGGACTTTGAGTACCAGTCTTTAACTTGGGGGAAGATAGCATTTTAGGTAAGAAAAAGCAGCTAAAGGGAGTCCTTCAGGCAAAGTGCTGGACTCTGCACTACCAGTACTAACCTGTTCCTTTCTGAGAGCCTCCGTTTTAAGTTGTAAAGATAACTGAATAAAAGTAAACATGGGCCAGGCATAGTGGCCCACGCTTTGATCCCAGCATGAGACAAGGGAGGTAGATCTCTGAGTTCAAAGCTAGCCTAGTCTACATAGTGAGTGCCAGGACTCTGTCTCAAATAATAAGTGCTAGAATGTCTTCAATGCAGATTTTGTATTTGTATAAATGTTAGAAGGTAAACCGAAGCTAGATAAAGTATCTGTCTAAAGAGAAAGAAAGTAAAGGTCGTTCTGCTTCTTCCAGGGTGTTTCAGTAAAGACCAAGTGTACTTGGACGGAATCCTTCAGATCCTTCGCTTCAGAGAGTCCATAGACTTTTATCTGCTGACTGCCCTGGGCAAGGTGCGTGAACAGTGGACCGGATGGCAGGCCCCAATGGCAGGCCCCGATGGCTGGCAGGCCCCGGTGGCTGGCAGGCCCCGGTGGCTGGCAGGCCGGCCCCCATGGCAGGCCCCCATGGCAGGCCCCCATGGCAGGCCCCCATGGCAGGCCCCGATGGCAGGCAGGGGGTGTGAGGGAAGCCACGTGACTCAAGCCAAGCTGTGTTACTTTGTTGCTATTGGAACAAGTTTGCTTTTGTGATACCAGAACGGAATACTCTCTGGGATCAGTAAGAGACATAGGAATAGATGATTTGGGAAAATGTTCTTTATTTATATGTGCATCTTTTTCTAAAAAATATCAGTTTGGGGCTTGCTTTTGGGTTTGCTTGTTTTTGAACCTGGATCTCATGGAGCCCAGGATGGCCTCCGACCGACTAGCTGCAGAGGAAGGTGACCTTAACCTTTAGTCCTTTAGTGCTTCCAGGTTCTAGGATTATGGGCATGCACAATGCCTTTTTTTTTTTTTTTTTTTTTTTTTTTTTTTTTGGTTTTCTGAGACAGAGTTTCTCTGTGTAGCCCTGGCTGTCCTTGAAGTGTCTCTGTAGACCAGGCTGGCCTCGAGCTCAGAAATCTGCCTGCCTCTGCCTCCCAAGTGCTGGGATTAAAGGCGTGCGCCACCACCGCCCGGCCACAATACCTTTCTTTAGAATTTTTTTCTAGGAGTGTTTGAAAGGAAGCTATAAATATGACACATAGCCTTTTTGAGCTCTCCTATGAACAAGGGTATGCTTTAACATGACCATACCATTTCCAAAAAGAGTTATCATTAATTAAAATACAATACAAATCTTGTTGCCTGCGGTCATCAAGGTCTGCAGCGATGAGGCCTTTGTCAGTAAGTGCTGACATTTGGAAGCAGTCCTTTCTAAGCGACAGTCTTCACAGTGCACGCCAAAGATCCCAGCGCCTGTGGACCTGGGGAGATGACTCAGTGCTGTAAGAACATTTGCTGTTCTTGCAAAGGATTTGAGCTCGGTTCTCAGCACGCTATGTGGTATAGCTCAGAGCCACACAGAACTCCTACTTCAGGGGACCCTACTTCAGGTTTTTTTCTGGCTTCAGGCATGCGCGTGCGAGCAAACACACACAACACAATCTTTTTAAAAATGCATTTGGAGAGATGAGTCAGCCGCTAAGAGTGTTTGCAGCTCTGACCGAGGGCCAGAGCTTGCTTCCCAGCACCCACACGGCCTCTCATATCCACTTGTAACTTCAGTTTCAGGGCACTCCGAATCCTTTTCTGATCTCTAAAGACAGCAGGCACATACATACATCCAGGCATACACTTAAGCACATTCTGAAAAAGTTAAAAATCTGTCTATATTTCACACCCCTGTTCTAAACAGACATACTGTCATCCGGCCCCTGCCGCTCCATTTACTGAGCACAGGCGGAGTAGACTCTAGCAACATTCTCAGGGGTGCTAGGAATAAGCAAGCATTGGCTCCACTCCAAGTCACTAGCTATGTTCACCCCTAACAAGAGAGGTGCCTGTCCGTTCTGCTCTGGGTGTATTTGATTTTGAGGCATGGTCTCACCATGCAGCCCTGTTAGCCCAGGACTCACTGTATAGACCTGGCTGGCCTTGAACTCCACAGAGCTGTGCTGTGGCCCCCGCCTCAGCCCTCGCTGCCTCACCTACACTGTGTGTTCTGGCCAGGGCTCCCTCCCTAGGCCCTGGGCTTCTGCAAGCTCCCTCAGCTCCCTCATCAGCTTGGAGTTACAGAGTGCAGGGCCTTGCTCTGGATTAGACTTTGTTTAAGGGGTTGTTGGATCTATGCAAACCATACACCATTTCCCTGCCAGCAGTGAGGCTGTGTGGCGTTCTCTTCCTTTCCATGTCCACTGGACTAGCGTGTTTCATTTCCTTCAGAGTATACATGCTGTGCATTCACGGCTTGGCTGCTTGGCACAGGGCTGTGTTTCGGCTTCTCTTACCTTTGACATGCACTCTTTACCATGTCTACTCATTTCTTGTCTTCCCTGACTCCTACAGAGAGCACTGTAAGGTGATTATGGCTCTGCACTGTGGTCTCAGGGGAGCTGGGGCCCTGCGGGGAAGGAACACCCCACCTCAGGAGTTCACAAGGTCACCATCTGATATCGGCAGTTTGTGATACAAGATAAATACAGTAGTAACATCAAAGACCACTGACTACACATTGCCTTAACAAAGTTTAATAATGATGAAAAGGTTTAAAATATTGTGAGGAAAATTCCCAAACTATGGCAAAGATGTGAAATGAGTCATGTTCTGTCTTTCTGATGACCTTGGAGTGACCTTCCATTGTCTCTCCAGACACCCAGCCCCAGTAAATAAGTCAAAATGTTTTTTTTAAGTTGCCATTAGACTTGGTTAAAGTAGGGCTGCCTGCCATCAACCTGCAATGTGTAAACAGCACAGCATCTTCCAGCTGTACGAGGACAAGATGCACTTGTATATTTTAATCATGCCTGTCATAAGCTGAAAACCTGCTTCTCTTACATTTAGGGTACAAATAAGCAATTTTAGTAATATAAACATTAAAGTCAGTAAGATGGAAGTGAATACGACTGTGGTTTCTTCTCAAAAAGACTTCCTGGCAGCCCTGGCAGAGTGTGATCAGAGATGGGCTACTTAAAACCAGCCCGGACAAACCAGGTTTGGTGGTGCACACCTTTATCTCCGGCACTCAGGAGGCAGAGCCAGGGAGATCTCTGTGAATTCAAGGCCAACATGAACTATCTACTGAGTTCTAGGACAGCCAGGGCTACACAGTGAGACCCTGTTTCAAAAGAAATAAGATCAGCCTTGGTTTGAAATTTAAAGGTAAAAATAACTTACAGAATTGTAAATGTTTTTCTCTTCTCAACTAGTTCCTCTTTTCATGGGCTTGTTTGTTTTGAGACAGGGTTTCTCACTATGCAGCCCTGTGTAGACC
The DNA here is from genome assembly GCA_019843815.1 of Montemys delectorum. Classification (NCBI taxonomy): domain Eukaryota; kingdom Metazoa; phylum Chordata; class Mammalia; order Rodentia; family Muridae; genus Montemys; species Montemys delectorum. Next base: position 17,824 of record JADRCD010194360.1, on the reverse strand, counting down.
AGGCTGGTCTTGAACTCACAGAGATCTGCCTGTGTCTGCCTCCTGAGTGCTAGCATTCCTGACTTCATGCCTCTTTCTAACGAGTCAGGTTTCTTTACCGTAGCTTATGGGAGTGTGGGGTGATTGTGGACACACAGGCAGCTCACCAGTGGCAGTACTACCAAACAAAAGGTCTCCTTTGCCATCAACCATTAACTGCTTCCAGCGTGGGGGGTGCAGGTGGGGCTCATGAGCCTCCCTTCAGCCTCAGGTCATGTGGAGGTCATCATAGCTGCTGGGAATTCGGCCCAGAACTCAGCACCCCACACACCAGCTATTGCATTCTTCCCTGAGTCTGGCCGAGTGACATAGGTGGCCCATTTGTGGCTGCTTACTCAAATGTCACTTCTTGACACTTTGATGGTTATGAGTCTGTATTAAGTACTGCCCACTACAGAAGGATCTGCTCTAGCCTCAGCTGAGAGCAGTGCTCACCTGTGGGCGTGGACATGGTTATTTAAAAGGTGTTGTGGTAGGAACTCCACTTCCTTTACCACACAGTAACAGCAGCTTCCCAGCTATGGCTGTGACCCCCTCAACCACAGGCTTCAGGCCAGGGTTACAGTTCCTTTGCAAAATTCTCTCCTATGGAGAGAGTCTCGATCCTGACCGAAAAGGAGTTGGCCATCCCTCTAAGGCTTGCCTGTGCTGCCACAGTGGACGAGTGGCTGAGCCTACAACCAAGTGAGGTGTGGGGACAGTTCCTCCCCAGCACAGCACCTCTGGCCGGCAGGGAAAGTTTACCGTGTTTTTTAAGTGCTTAGAAAAATTCAAAGTTAAAGCAAGAGAATCTAACAAATTATGTCTGCCAGCTTAATAAACAGAATCAGGAAGCCAGCATGTAAGAGTGTTCCTTCTTCAGATTTGATCTCATTATCTTTTATTTAGATTTAATCAAGAGATTTATTTGAGTTTAAAGTCTCTCCCACCTGAGCATGCAGCTTAGTGGTAGACTACTTGCCCAGCATGCGCACACCAAAGCTGGGTTCTTGGCAGCACAGAAAGGTGAACGTCTACTGTGAACACACAGGTAGTCCTCGCTCGGCCTAAGACGAACACACACTGATTGAGTTCCAAGACTGACGGGAAGTCAGGTGCTGACTCTCTTCTTTGTACTTAGTTCTGAGGAGCCATAAAAACGATATTTCATTTAATGTCATAAAGGAAAGTAACCAACCACTTTTTTTGTATTTCTGCAGCCCACATTTTGGTTTTGGTTTTGGTTTTGATACAGGGTCTCACTATGTAGTTCAGGTTGGCCTCAAACTCACAGATACCCACCTATCTCTGCCTCCAAGTTCCGAGCTTCTGGGATTAAAGATGTGAGCCAGCACACCTGGCCTCATATCCACACATTTTGTCCTTGGTCCCCTCTAAATGGCACTTGTAGTTTGCAAAAACAATTTTTTTTTCAGGTATCTTACGAAGATGTGGACCGCTTAAAAGAATTGGCGGTCACTGAAAACATGCGAGTCCCACATTTCGTTCGTGATCACAGCCGGTACATGGAGCACTTAGAGAAGATCATGGAGGTGAACGAGCTGACAGATGCTGAGCTCAAAAACCTCATCTAGGCAGCAGAGCCGGCTCTTCATGGCTGTTAGCAGCTAGGGCACCCAGCACCTGCAGAACTAGAGGAGAGCGGCTGACCTCCGCTTGCTGAAGACCAGCTCTCAGGATCCAGCTGAAATTCTAGGTTATAGGTAGGCCCGAAACTGTTTTCCTAAACCATTTCTATAGACTGCGGGTGGAAGTCACTTCTCTTCTCATTCAGATCTCTCCAGAGACAAATGAAGATTCACTGCTGGTGACTCCAGGATGAGTTGTGAACTTGGGCACCAAGGCCAGCTCTGGATTGGAGGTGGCCAGTCTTACGCTCTGCGTGTAAACTCCAAGGTTCTCTTTCCTCTGCTAAACAGTGAGAGTTGTTCTTCTTTGAAATACCCATTTTGTAACACCCTAGAAGGCTAGCAATATCTAAGAGTTCTTATTTTTCTTATGTTAAGTAATATTAAAAAGAGATTGAAGACTTTTTGTTCAGTTTTTTGTTGGTTTTTTTTTTTTTTTGGTTTGGTTTGGTTTTTTTGTTTTGTTTTTGTTTTTGTTGTTGTTGTTGTTGAGACAGGGTTTCTCTGTATAGCCTGGCTGTCCTGGAACTCACTCTGTAGACCAGGCTGGCCTCAAACTCAGAAATCCACCTGCCTCTGCCTCCCAAGTGCTGGGATTAAAGGCATACACCACCCTGCCTGGCCAGTTCTTATTTTATACATTTTTATTTTACCCTCTCAGTTTATGGAAGTGTGTGTATGTGTGCGTGTGTGTGTGTGTGTGTGTGTGTGTGTGTGTGGTTTGTCTGTGTGTCTGTGCATGTGTCTCTGTGTGTGTGTCTGTGTGGTGTGTCTGTGCATGTGTGCCTGTGTGTCTGTGTGTGCCTGTGTTTATGTCTGTGTGTGCCTATGTATGTATGCCTGTGTGTGTGTGTCTGTGTGTGCCTGTGTCTGTGTGTGTGTATGTCTGTATGTGTCTGTGTATGTGTGTCTGTGTGTGTGTCTGTGTCTGTGTGTACCTGTGTGTGCCTATGTGTGTCTGTGTGTGTGCCTGTGTGTGTCTTGTGTGTGTCTGTGTGTGCCTGTGTGTGCCTGTGCGTCTGTGTGTGGTACTGAGGATCAGACATGGGTGTACTCTATCCCTGATATATACCCGACGCCTCAATGTTTGTCTGTGACTGTTTATCTCCCCTTGCTGTTTATTGAGTCTACTGAAGAGGCCTACAGACTGGCCATACATAGAGCACCACCCCCAGCACAGGGCTTGTCTAGTTACCTCTGAATGAAACTCTTAACACTGTAGAAACATGGTTGCCCCTTTTGATTTTTAGTCAAGTTTTAAGACCCTTGCCTTGGCCTGAAGTAGAGTGGCAGTTCCCTGCAGCAGTGTGGGGGAGGGAGAGGGGCCCTGAGTATGAGTTGCTGCTTTCTGTCTCTTACCAGGTACTAAGTCCCTGGAGGATTTACCTACTCAAATCAAACGTGGGGAGAGCGAGGCCTCTCTGGTATATGTCATGAGGAGAGGACAGACAGGCTGACCTAGAATAAACCTGGCCATGAAAATGACATTTCTGGCCATTTTCTTCAGATAAACAGCCTTTGACCAATTCTGACATGGCTTGAATTTATGAGAATTCCATTCCGCACCAGTTCCCTGCTTGCAGCATGCACACGTAAGCTAGTAATTGGCTCTTCCTACAGCTGAACACCCAGGAGGAGAGCTACTGTTAAGTACTCAGGGTAGCTGAAGTGACTCCTACCAATGCCTGGGGAGAGTTTATCTTTACCTCAATGCAGACTGAAATATGCTCCTGTCATATAGTGTATATATGAGTTGTATGACTTTTCTCCTTCACATACGTGAAAGGACTTGCTTCAGATAGTAATGTTACAAGGAAGCCCAGGGTCTCTTCTAAGCAAGACTGGGACCCTCCTGCCCTTGGGGAGCATCAGCTGATACTGGTCCGTGAGGGCAAAGAGAGCAGAGACGATGGGGAGGGGGCATCAGAAGCCCTGTGAGGACATATGGTGAAGAAGACACACAGAGCTAGATGCAGAGAGGCAGAGCAACTTTACCTGGGGTGATTCAAGGCTTATATAGTTCTGGGAGCCTGCCCATAGGAACATCCAGGATGGGCAAATGTCATTGGGCGAATGAAGACTTAGGATACCTGGCAAACCTCACCGGCATGGGGAAACATTTCAGGAGACTCGGGTGCTAGCTGAATGGGTTCTTATTAGGAAAGAAAGTTGAACCTGAACTCTTACCAAGGCTATGTGACGTTCTGCAGGTAGAGGAGTGTGGTAGGGGCTTTGAATTCCCTCGATGAGGTCAGCGAAGGGGAAGCCTGCCAAAGAAGGGAGTCCTGCATTATACACCAAGCTCCAGAAGGTTTATCTGTACAATGGTAGATTTCAACCCTAATTAGTAGGGTTTCCCCACACAAGGCCACACTTCTTGCCTTTGGCAGTAGAGTAAGGCCCCTTGGAGCATGGGAACCTACCTCCTAGCTCCACACTGTAACAGTTTGCGTGTGTTTGCGTATCTGTTTGCCGGGCAGGGGCAGGATGTCAGAGATAGGACGTTTACCCTGACCCCCTCAAGCTGCCTCTCCTTATGGTAGGGTCTTGAAGTGGCGAAGGCTGCCTGCTTCTGAGCTTTCTCACCACTTGCTGAACTCCCCCTCCCCGAGAGGGGTCTCCTCCCCTCCCTTCCCCTCCCCTCCCCTCCCCGGCCTTTCAGAGAGGACCCAATCTGGTGCCAGAATATTGCTATCCCCGTTTTCATAGAGGCCTTCCCTAATGAAAACCTCCCAGGAGGCAACAGACAGATGCCAGCTTGAGGATAGACAAACGGCAACCTCCCTCGCCCCCCTGTTGCTGAGGCTGGCACTCTCACTGATAGACGGCTAGGTGCTTCCCAGTGCAGCTGGTACCTATCCTTGGGAAAAATGGAAGACCAAACATCCTTGGAGAGATAAGGGTCCCAAGTGTGGACTGTGAGAGGAGGGTAATCAAGCATCGTAGACAGCTGTGGCTAGTTGTGAAAACACACTAGTTCCTGATAGCACCATAAAGTTAATCCCAGGTCAGAAGAGTTCCCCTTCCCAGTTGCTCGATTCCACCTCGCTGCCTGAACAGATGTTTAAAAGATGACTTCCCTTGTCACCTCCCCCTGTCACCCTAAAATCCAAAGAATCCCTGACTACGCTGTATAAAACAGCCCAAACCTTTAGGTGCGGGTCGAACTCCTGTCCTGCACAGTGGGAAGGTTTTCAATCTGAGTCTGACTCAATAAAGACTCTCTGTGCTTTCAGCCTTATATCAAATTCTCTTACTTCATCTTAAAACTCGCCCAAGTGACAGAAAAACGTGCGTTATTTATGTTCTATCACCTACACCCAGAGGCTTATAAATTCAACGCTCGCAGGGAGTACCACTGCCAATCTCACTTCAGAGTTAAACTAGAAAGGAGAACTTGGCAGCCTTCATTTCTCATTGAAGGGTAATTTGCTGTGGTTCTGAAGTGGGTGGGTCTTCTGTCTCCATCTGATTTGGAAAGGGAATTGCCTTCTTGCCTTCTTTAGTGCAAAGATAAAATGAATAAAATACAGAAGCATTTTTGAACAGCAAAATGACCTTAAACTACATTGACTGCCTTTAAGAATATTCAGAAGTTAACAGCAACTGAAAGTAAGTGACCTCAGAATGGCCGAAGTGTCTGAGGACTGTCACTATCAAAGCTGGGACTGACAGGCCTGGAAGGTGACATGCTTTTAATCTGAGTTCCATGCCAGCCAAGAATACATAGTGAGACCCTGTCTCAAAACAAGAAGTTGAGCTTGATGATTCTTATCATCTTTCCTCCATTGAAGTTAAGATCAGTTTTATTTCCTAAAATAGAAAATTTAATAAATAGTAAATTTTTGAAATTGAAGACATATAAATATATGCTAAAAGGCATTATCATAGCTGTTGATGTTTGAATCTATAAATCTGCCTGCTGTAATTAATTTTTTACTTAGTATTGTATGCACATGTGTGTGTGCACTCTTATGGAGTCAGAGGACGTCTCTTCAGAGTCTGTCCTTTACTGTTGGTTCTGGGGTCAAACTCAGGTCACCAGGTTTGCAGGGGCAGTGATCTTACCCACCGAGCTAACTCACTAATAACTTCTCTTAATTCTAACATAGAATTGGGCCAAATACAAGTTTGGATAAACTGTTCTGTTTTAATATCAGATGGATTCAAAATAAAGTTAAAGTTAGGGACTGGAAGGGAAGGTGGCTCATCATAAAGTGTTCATCCCAGAGTCCCGAAGTTCTGGGTGTAATCCCCTAGTACTTCCATAAAAAAGCCAGGGGGTGAGACACTACTCTACTTAACTGAAATCCCAGTGCTGGGGAGACAGAGGCAGCGGGATCTCCAGGGCTGGCCGGCCAGCCACTCTAGCTGGACCGGTAAAAGACCCCTGTCAGAGAAGGTAAGCAGGGAGAGACTGAAGAAGACAGCCAGCATTGACCTCCACCTCCACCAGAATGCACAAAGGCATACAGCACACACACACACACACACACACACACACACACACACACACTGACACGACTCTGTGATCTTTCTTTATACTTACAGGTTTGGTTTTATTGTTTTTTGTTTAGGGGCTGTTTTTTTGTTTTTGTTTGTTTGTTTGCTTGTTTGTATATTTTTCAGACATGGTCACATTAGGTAGCCCTGGCTGGTCTAGAACTTGCTGTATATACCAAGCTGGTTTTGAATTCACAGAGGTCTGCCTGTCTATGCCTGGAAAGTGCTGGTGGGGATTAAATGTGGGAGGCTGGCTCTGGTCTTTAGAGGAAAGGGCTGAAGGGAGTCACAGCACCCATCAAAGACTTGTTTTCTGGCCTCGGAACTCTATTTTGTGGCTAACTCTCTCTTACTATTTTGTGCTAATAAGCACTGGTTTCTCTCTCTCTCTCTCTCTCTCTCTCTCTCTCTCTCTCTCTCTCTCTCTCTCTCTCTCTTTCTTTCTTTTAAACTATTTTATGCTGGCAGCAGGAGGGGATTAAGAAGAAAAAAGGCAGGGCTGGAGAGATGGCTCAGTGGTTAAGAGCACTGACTGCTCTTCCAAAGGTCCCGAGTTCAATTCCCAACCACCACATGGTGGCTCACAACCACCCATAATGGGAACTGATGCCCTTGTCTGGTGCGTCCAAAGTCAGCTACAGTGTACTCATATACATAAAAGAAAAAAGAAAACTTAATTGCTAGTGCTTTTTTTCCTCTATGGCTCAAGGACCTCTCACTGACCAGAGGTTTGGAACTCATTAACTCTTTGTGAACCAAAGAAAAAAGAAAGGAGAGAAAGAAAGAATGAAAGAAGTACAAGAAAATTCACACACGCAGAAAACACTCATTCTGGAGCCAGGCGGTGGTGGCGCGCACGCCTTTAATCCCAGCACTTGGGAGGCAGAGGCAGACGGATTTCTGAGTTCGAGGCCAGCTTGGTCTACAGAGTGAGTTCCAGGACAGCCAGGGCTACACAGAGAAACCCTGTCTCGAAAAACAAAAACAACAACAACAAAAAGAAAACACTCATTCTGGATGAAGTAGAAAAAAAGCAACAACAACCTTAAGTTGTTTTCTTGTGTATATATACTATCTCTAAAAAAAATCACCTCATACAACTGTCAGGTAAAACTCTCACAGCAGTATAATTGATTACATGATCTTCTTTTTCTTTTTCTTTTCTTTTTTTTTTTTTTTGAGACAAGGTTTCTCTGTATAGCCCTGGCTGTCCTGGAACTCACTCTGTAGACCAGGCTGGCCTCGAACTCAGAAATCCGCCTGCCTCTGCCTCCCAAGTGCTGGGATTAAAGGCGTGCGCCACCACCGCCTGGTGATTACATGATTTTCTAAGTACGTTTACATTCCAATAAGTTCATCATAAGTTTATGGCTATAATTCAGGTCAAAGATTGATAAGACTTGAGAGTAACTGCCGGATCGTTTAGATGTCTTCCCAGTAAGCTAGTATCTCACTAACCATCCAGCCTGTTACTAGCCCCCAATAAATTCAGTATAAGTTTAATGTAGTAACTTCTATGTCACAAGTTAGCATGGTTTTGTCAAGAGACAAATAATCTGCCTAGTGTCTTATTAGTTTTAAAGTTTTGTATAGATAAACTAGTCAATATTTTATTTTTTGTCCTTGCACCTCCAAGAAATTGGCCAGTCCCAGTTTATGACCATATAGTGGACTCACAGGTAACCTAGAAAGAATGTTTTCCTTGATTGTAAATTTGTTCCAAGCCTACTTTCTTCTCCTAGTGCTATTAGCCCATGATACATGACCGGTTCTATTTGAAACTTTAATTCTATAGAGGGCTCTAAATTACTTGCATAAATCTAGGAATTCTACAAAATCATTATTAGGAATTATGAAATCATCAATTTGACTACATAGCATTTCTACATAAAAGTATATCTTCATGTTGGTCTGCAAAAAAAATCTGCCCAGGAATCATTAGGATATGTGACAAAGACAGGAAAGGCATATCAGCAGCAAGAAATAATCCAGGGATGAAATCTCTGAAGCCCTGCAGTTCAGTTTATACACTGCAGCCATGCACAGCAGTGGGCGCTCTCCAGAAAACTCACTTGCAGGCCCTTAGCCTCTCCTAGATGGTCTCTGACAATTAAACACAGGCTAGCATGCCCACCTACACTTTTTAAAACGTGCTAAAAATTGATGCCTTTTGTTTTATCTTCAGGAATTTGCGTGTAGCTATAAAAAAGAATAGTGGGGGCTTGAGAGATGGCTTGTGGTTAAGAGCACTGTCTGTACCTCCATAGCACACAGATTTCCCAGAACTCATATGGTGGCTCTGTAGCTCCAGTTCTAGTGGATCTGATGACCTCTCCTGGCCTCCTCAGGCACTGCACATAAAACACCCATATACATAAGATAAAAATAAATTTCAAGCTGGGCGGTGGTAGTGCACGCCTTTAATCCCAGCACTTGGGAGACAGAGGCAGGCGGATTTCTGAGTTCGAGGCTAGCCTGGTCTACAGAGTGAGTTCCAGGACAGCCAGGGCTACACAGAGAAACCCTGTCTTGAAAAAAACCCAATAAATAAATAAATAAATAAATAAATTTCAAAAGCAGTAGCACCAAGTTCTCAAATGGAATATGTGAATTTGTATGTACAAAAGTTTCTCAGTTTGAGAACATATTAATAGTTTATTTTAGCCCACTTCTTTTTAAAAGTAGCTTTTAGCCTTTTGCTGCTGCATCTGCAGCCATGAGTGGCGCCGAGGTGGGAAAAAGAAGGTCTGTTGGACCCCAATGAGACCAATGAAATCGCCAATCCCAACTCCTGCCAGCAGATCAGGAAGCTGATCGAAGATTGCCTGATCATCCGGAAGCCTGTGACTGTCCATTCCCAGGCTCGCTGCTGGAAAAACACCTTGGCCCAAAGGTGGAAGGGCAGGCATATGGGCATAGGGAAGAGGAGGGGTACTGCCAATGCTCGGATGCCCGAAAAGGTGACCTGGATGAGAAGGATGAGGATCCTGCGTCGGCTTCTCAGGAGATACCGGGAATCTAAGAAGAATGACTGTCATATGTATCACAGCTTGTATCTGAAGGTCAAAGGCAATGTATTAAAAAACAAGCAGATTCTCATGGAGCACATCCACAAGCTGAAGGCCGACAAGGCCGACAAGAAGCTACTGCTGACCAGGCTGAGGCATGCAGGTCTAAGACCAGGGAAGCACGAAAGCGCCTGGAGGAGCGCCTCCAGGCCAAGAAGGAAGAGATCTTCAAAACTCTGTCCAAGGAAGAAGAGACCAAGTGTCTCAAGCAGGGGCCAAGCGGTGCTTCCCCGCTGGGAAGTGTGGCGACAGCACATCTTCACTCAGGCACTCGTATACTGGATTCTGCCACGAGAACTACCTCAGGGGTGATAAGAGAGGACTCGACACACCGATTGGGTTTTGAATTAGAATATATACAACCTGACAACGTCTCTTGGCTGGGGCATGGTGTTCTTGGGAACCGAAAACGGCTGACTGCGAGCTGGCTCAGCTGTCAGCGTGGCGTTCTTGGAGAGTTATGCTTGACCACGGAGTCTGTGCTTGACTGCGGAGTCTCGAATGGTCTCGGATGGTTTCTGGTTGTTGTGGCAGAGTCTTGGGAGCTCAGGAGGATCCCGTCAAGTGGCCATGGCTACCGAGAGCAGAGATGCTAGGTCTTCTCCTCACTGCTTCTTTAAGCTATTTTTGATGTCACTGCTGAGGTAAAGTCCTGATAACTATTTGCGTCTGTTTATCAGCTCAAGTTGTTTACTTCTTTTGGAATATTTCCTGCACAAATATTTACTTCAAATATTCACAAATATTTTTCTCATTTGGGCAAAACATCTTCCATATGTTGTTCTAGATAACTAATGCATCAAAACAACTCACTGCAAACAACTTCCAAATATCTCCTCTTACAAGATGGAGTGGGTCCTGCTAAAGACTTGCTCCTTACACGAAGAAATAACACTTCCCCAGTGTCTGTACATAGTGGTCTGTCTGAGGCCACACATGGTTCAGTCACCAAAATAAAACAAGCTCTTGAAAAAAAAAGAGGCTGTCTTCAGACATCCCAGAAGAGGGCATCAGATCCCGTTACAGATGGTTGTCAGCCACCATGTGGTTGCTGGGAATTGAACTCAGGACTTCTGGAAGACCAATCAGTGCTCTTAACTGCTGAGCCGTCTCTCCAGACCCACATACTTTTATTTTTGAAAGTATACAATGAAATGTGATCATATTTAACTTCTGATTTCTCCCTTCAACATGCTCCATGTGTTGTCCTCCAACTCTCCCAACTTCATGTCATTTCATGTTTGTTTATTTTAATAGGGTCTAACTATGTAATCTTTACTGTTCTAGACTTGCTGTGTAGACCAGGCTGACCTCAAACGCAAAGAGGTCCACCCACCTCTGCCTCCCAAGTGCTGGGACTAAAAGCATGCTCCGCCATGCCTGCCGTGTTTGTTTTTGTTTGTTTGTTTTGATTCACTAAATCCAGTTAGTGCTGACCACAGGTGTGTGGGCATGGGGCCATCTATTGGAGCATGAGAAAGAAATATCAGTGACTCCTCCCTCAACAAAGAATGATTCTCGGTCCCCTAGTGTCTGTCAACTGCCAGGAGCACTTCAGTAAAGAGATCCTATGCCCTAGCTATGTCAAGATTTGGGCTGGCTTGTTTTTCTTCGGGTAAGTATGACTGCTGGGTTCGTGCAGTCGCCCTGCCAGGCCTAGAAGCCAGCATTTCACAGTGCCCTTCCTCACCTTTCCCCCTCCTCATCCATGGAGTCCTCTGAGCCTTGCTGGGTACTCCAGATATCCTGTGTAGTGCTGAGCACTTCCAGTCTCTCTCTTAGCACTTTGGCTGGGTGTGCGTGTCTGCTGCCCACCGATAAAAGAAGTTTCTCTGACCAGGGTTAAAAGCAGCCCAAGAATATGAGCATAAATATAAATAAATATATAAATATAAATATTTTGAAGGCAATTTGTAAGGAGCAGGTCTTTAGCAAGACCCACTCCACCTTGTAATAGGAAATGTTTGGAAGTTGTTTTGAGATAAGTTGTTTGCAGTGAGCTGTTTTGATGTATTAGTTATCTAGAATAATATATAGATGTTTTGCTAAAATTAGAAATATTAGAAGTATATGCTTGGGTAGAAAATTTTCCGTAAGAAAAGTAAACAACTTGAATAGATAACCAGACGAGAGTGGTTATCTGAACCCTGCTTCAGAGTGATGTCAAAAATAGCTTAAAAAAGACAGCATGGAGGTGAATTGTCATCTCCATCTCAGTAGCCATGGCTGCTGACGTGAACCTCCTGAACTCTGCCACAACGACCAGAGACCATCCAGACCATCCGAGACCACCTGACTCTCCGTGGGCAAGATCTCTACAGGCAAACATTCTCCGAGGTCAAGCTCAGACTACGTGGTCAAAATCTAACTCTCCAGAACCCCTCACTGACAGCACAGCCTGTTCGATGCCTGAGAACACCACCTTCCAGCTGAGAGATAGCTGACAGCCAGCTCCTCACCAGCTGAGAGATAGCTGAGCTACTTTCGCTTTGGGAACGCCACGCCCTGCATCAGAGATAGCTGAGCCTGCTTCAAAGGACACTGTCAGGTTGTATTTATTCCAATAGGCAGAAAAGTGAAACTGTAATATGCAGTAAAGTGAAATGTTTAGCTATTTTATTGCCTTAGCCTTTATCCTCTTTGCTCTGATAACATATTGTATGCTGTGTGTAGTTGTATTGGACACTGACATAAAGCATTCAAACCCTAAACAGTGTGTCGATTCCTCTCTTACCACTATGAGGTAATTTCTCTCAGTGGAATCCAGTATTCGAGTGCCTGAGTGAAGGAGCTCTGTCACCCTCCTTCCCAGCGGGGGTTAAGCCCCTCGGTTCCTACTCGTGACTCAATTTGATAGTGATAATTTAGCAAAATAACAATACCAAGTTCTACTCCAGGACCTATGAGCTCTCCAGTCATGGGCTTTTGACTAGGATTTCAGTGTCTGGCATGAAATCCCCCCCTTGCAGCAGGCCTCGGATCTAATAAAGTGGTTAATTAATTACCTCACAAGTCAGTGGCACTTTTTTTTGTTTTGTTTTGTTTTGTTTTGTTTTTTGAGTAGTTGGGAGGACATTGGTAGATCTTATTTTGTGTCTTATAGAGTATCATTACATATGTCTCTTACTTAGTTTTCATTTATTTACTTGTTCTTTCATACTATACATCCTAACTGAATTTTCTTCTCCTTCTACTCCTCCCAGTCCACCTCCCCAATTATTCTCTCCTCCATTTTCCTTCAGAAAAGATAAGGCTTCCCAGGGATATCAACTGAACACAGCATAACAAGTTACAATAAGAGTGGGCATGCTAGGCGCACTGAGTGGAACCGGCTCGCAGTCCCACTCGGGTCTGTGTTCGCTTAGGCCGGAGGTCAGACAGGACTTGCAAAATGAAACGGTTGAGAACAAAGAGGCAGACGCCAAGTAGAGTCCTATCAAGGCATCTCTTTACTTGGGGGTATTTTGAGTTTATATAGGCAGGTAAGGACTGAAACATAAACTGAAACATAAACATTTCGGGAGGAGTCAGGAAAGAGTCAGGAGGCAGTTACGAGGGAGTCACGAGCGAAGGTCACCAGCGGCTCCAATGTCTTCGGATGTCCTCAGGCAGTAGGCATTGTCACAGGTGTAGTTGTATCTTGGGAAACTTTTTTCAGAGATAAACTGATAGTCTGCCGAAGATTTTTCCTCTTAATTTCCCAGGTGACCGCCTCTGGCAAAAACTGCCAAAGTCCAGAGGCTGAATTGGGTGTGAGAGGCAACAGCATGCCTTTAATCCCAGCACTTGGGAGGCAGAGACAGGCGGATTTCTGAGTTCGAGGCCAGCCTGGTTTACAGGGTGAGTTCCAGGACAGCCAAGGCTACACAGAGAAACCCTGTCTCGAAACAACATCAACAACAACAAAAAAGAGTGGGCACAAGCCCTCACACTGAAGTTGAATGAGCCAACCCAATAGCAAGAAAAACATCCCAAGAATAAGCAAAAATCAGACATACTATAGTACTACTGTTAGGAGTCCCACAGAACACCAAGCTACACATAACATATGTGCAGAGGACCTAGCACAGACCTGTGCAGGCTCCGTGATTGCTGCTCGGTGAGTCCCCGTGAGTCCCGCTTAGTTGATTCTGTGGGCTATGTTCTCCTGGCATTCTTGACCAGAAAGCAAGGAAGTCCACTTATCCTTAGAGGGTTTACCACGCAAACACTCATCAGGAGACATCCCCCGGGAGAGCGGATCTCTCCACCCCTCCTGCGTGTCACAGGTGTCTTATCCTCACTGGGAGGAGAAAGGTCAATAGAAACTAAAGGACAATGAACAAGATAAAATGTAGCTAGCCCATGTTGTAAAGTGTAACCAGCCCGCGTTGTAAGCCTGTTCTGAAAATGGTATAAATACCTAAGGCTTTGTTTCCTGGGGATCGCTCTGTCCCCGATTACAGAGTGACCCTGGGATACCAGTTTCAATTAATAAATTAACCTCATGCTTTTGCAGCGGTCTCCTTCCTGATTCTTTGAGAGTCGGGCACCCACTCCGGTTATAACACTTCTACAAATCCTTCTTCCATGGGGTTCCTCAAGCTCAGCCTGACAAACAATGCAGCTTCCCTGAGGAAGCTTCTCTGTTGACAATTGGGCTAGGCAGTGATCTCTGCGTATAGCAGAATATCAATAGGAATTTAATTGAATTTTTTTTTTTTTTGTCACTGGAATATGTATCCTCCAGTTTCTGGCCATCCAGTCAGTCATGGGCCTCAAGTAATTGGTTGGCCACTCCCATAAGTTCTGTGCCAACCATTACCCCAGTACATCTTACAAGCAAGACAACTTGTAGGTCAAAGATTTTGTGGCCGGATTGGTGTTTCAGTCTTCCCCCAGAAGTTTTGCCTAGTTATAGAAGATGGTCAGTTTGTTTCCACAGCCTCCATTGTTGGAGATTTGATTTGTGCTTACATGGGAATTTGCTCATAGGCTGTGGGTCCCTGCCAACAGTTGGTTTTTCGACTGGTCAATAAAGAGCCAGTGGCCAATGACTGGACAGAGGGACAGAGGCAGGACTTTGAGGATTCCAGGAGAGGAAATACAGGACAGGGAGAATTGCCAAGGCAGAAGGAAGGACGAGGGTATACACACGAGAGCTGTGGAAGACAGAGACCCAACCATGTAAGAACCAGGGACGAGTGGACCCAGGGGCTACTCCCTCATTGGGTCTGGGGTAGCAGGGATAAATTATAGATTTTAGAAAGTAATAACTCAAGAATACCAGAGGGGAGTGTGTGTTAGCCACATGGAGGTTCAGGAGTGGCCCAGCCAATGAGCTGGTTAAGACAGACTAAAAGTAATACTGACATAAAAATAATAAGACATGCTAAAAATAAATGAATGTGTTCGTGTCTTTCATTTTTTTATTTTTTATTTTTATTTTTTTTTTGGTTTTTTTGAGACAAGGATTCTTTTTTTCTTTCTCTCTTTCTTTCTTTTCTTTCTTTTTTTTCTTTTTTTTTTTGTGGGACAG
>JADRCD010194359.1:111386-123713 GCA_019843815.1 Montemys delectorum | reverse complement strand
CACACACACACACACACACACACACACACACACACACGGACACACAGACACACAAACACAAAGGATTTAGTAATGATAAACAGCACAACTGCTTTGTCGGTTTATGTTTTTAGAGTGTATTGTAGCATTACTACCTTCTGAGTGTGAGTTATCTTTTCCTGTGTAGTATTTTTCCTCTTTTGTGCCTGCCTGTTACTTCTTTCTTTTTCCCCTATAAACCACTAACAGTCTGAATAATGTCACACGTATTACAATGGGTGAGTAATAAATGAATTACTGTATAAATGTAAAGGATTTTTAAAAATTAATCCATTATACAAGGAACAATTACAGTGTTAAGTGTATCTATTTTGAAGCAGCCTTGCAAATTATAGTTTAGTAATGTACTCTTTTTTAAAAAGGACAATTAATGGCTTTTCTGTACCTATGCTATTAAAATCTGTCAATACTGTATTACCTGTCTGAAGGCTTACAGATTTGTCAAAGTCACTGTTTAATGTATACAGAATTAAACAGCAGATCTATAAATGCAGACTCTCTGTAGAGGAAGTATACTATGTTGGCTTATTTTCTTGTAAAATACACTTTTGAGAAACTACAAAAGGTAAAGCTGCACAAATAGGAAAGTCAATTATAAAACTTTGGGGCAGTGGTTCTTAACCTTCTAGTTAAGGACCTTCTGCTCCACCCTTTAATACAGTTCTGAATGTTGTGGTGACTCCCAGCCATAAAATTATTTTGTTGTAAGATCCTAATTGCAATTTTGTTACCATTATGAATCATGCTGTAAACACTGATATGCAAGCTGTCTGCTCTGGCCAGGAGGGGTGGTGACCCACAGGAGGAGAAAGGCTGCTCAAGTACTTTTGTTTAAGGAGAACAAAACAAAACCAACCAACAACAATGGGCATGTTTATTCATGTACCATTGTTCTCGCTTTGCAGGAATGCCATATAGCTATGAACCACAAGAAGTGCTCCTTATTAGATGAAAATATTTTAAAAAGAAGAACAAGAGGTGATTTACAAGTTTCACAGAAAGTGTACACAAACCCTAACTGTAAGAGGATTTAACAACATATCACTTTAAGGGTATTATGGGGAAGTCCCTACTTTTCTCTTACTTTGACCCAGTAGAAAATTCTGCTTTTCTGTTCCACAAAGAGAAAAATTTAGACTATACATGGTAAAAGATCAAGTAATCTAGGTTTAATTAGAGCATACAATGGTGCAAAACTATACTCTTTTATTTATTTATTGTTTATTAGATATTTTCTGTATTTACATTTCAAATGAGATCCCCTTTCCCAGTTTCCCCTCAGAAAAAAACCTTGTTCTCTCCCCTCTCCCCGTGCTCACCAACCCATCTTCTCCTGCTTCCTGGTCCTGGCATTCCCCTACACTGGGGCCTCTCTTTCTTTGATGACCGACTAGGCCATCCTCTGCTACATATGCAGCTAGAGTCATGAGTCCCACCATATGTATTCTTTGGTTGGTGGTTTAGTCCCTGGGGGTTCTGAGGGTACTAGATAGTTCATAATGTGTTCTTCCTAAGAGGCTGCAAACCCCTTCAGTCCTTGGGTCCTTTCTCTAGCTCCTTCATTGGGGACCCTGTGCTCAGTCCAATGGATGACTGTGAGCTTCTGCTTCTGTATTAGTTGGGCACTGTCAGAGCCCAACTCAGGAGACAGTTATATCAGGCTCCTGTCAGCCAGTACTTGCTGGCATCCACAGTAGTTCCTGGCTTTGGTGATTGAATATGGGAAAGATTCCCAGGTGGGGCAGTCTCCAGATTGTCCTTCCTTCATTCTCTGCTCCATACTTTGTCTCTACAACTCCTTCCATTGGTATTTGGTTTCCCCTTCTATGAAGGATTAAAGTATCCACACTGTGGTCTTCCTTCTTCTTGAGTTTCTTGTGGTTTGTGGATTGTATTTTGGGTATTCCGAGCTTCTGGACTAATATCCATTTATCAGTGAGTGCATATCATGTGTGTTCTTTTGTGATTGGGTTACCTCACTCAGGATGATATTCTCCAGGTCCATCCATTTCCCTAAGAATTTCATAAATTCATTGCTTTTAATAGCTGAGTAGTACTCCATTGTGTAAATGTACCACATTTTCTGTATTCATTCCTCTGTTGAAGGACATCTGGGTTGTTTCTGGCTTCTGGCTATTATAAATAAGGCTGCTATGAACATGGTGGAGCATGTGTCCTTATTATATGTTGGAGCATCTTCTGGGTATATGCCCAGGAGTGGTATAGCTGGGTCCTCAGTTAGTACTGTGTCCAGTAAAACTATACTATCTTAAGGAAAGAGAAGACTGGGCCAAATAGTGATAGCCAGGAGCCTGGGAGATCTGGAACTTACACTTCACTTTGCTGTGTTTCCCCACTTATGCTTCTTCTAACTGAGTTCTTTTAGGAAAGAGGCGTAATTTTTGTTAGGAACACATTTCAGCAAGAATTCAGTCTGACCAGGGTAGATGTTGAAGTTGCTGACAAGCTAAACTAGCAAAGGAAAAGAGCACTCTCAGCATGCTCTCCAGCAGAGGCAGACTTGAAGCTCTCTTAGCTTGATCTAGCTGATAAAAAATACCATTGCACACTGTGAGTCACATATATTTTTGGAGCCCTGGCCCATAGCTAGCACCACTGTCCACCAGTCAATCTCCACCTTGATCTGTACACAGTATTTCAGGAACTTCAATATCCTACCCATCATTCTTTAGACCTTGTTACTGTTGGTCATTTTGTTTGGAGGTAACTTCCTATGTAACAACTGGAACTGTGGACATGTTTTATGGTACATTTCTAAGCTACTAATTATTATATATAGTATTATCACCATTTTCTCTGCTAGAGCTATTGTTCAATTCAATGGGAATGTATGTCTTCTGATATTTAATTGGTTAAATTAATCTTAATAACCTTATAGTAAAATGAATATTAAACTTTTTATGATCTTAAAGGTTTTATTCTATATAAATATCCTTTTTATATCAAGGTATAATTTTTATTTCAAATCATTTCATTTCTTACTTTTTAAAGGCAACACTTGTGAGGGAAAAGGCTTGCCTATAAAATATATTACCCACTTTGTTAGAGCACAGAAGCATTTTCATGCATGCTAAGCATTTTAAAGTCACATTTGCAGCCACAGCCAGTTGCTTAATTGTTTTTCAAAACTATGGGCATCCCAATGCCACAGTCTTCTCAAATTGCACTGAAGCTCATGATAATACAAGGAAATCATGGTGAGCAAAAAAGGATGTGTTAACTTTCCTAACTTTCTGTAACTTTTCAAACTATTTGTCAAGCAGACTTCTTAAATGGGTTGTTTTACAGCCGCGAGAAGGAGAAACACTTGAACCCTGAGATCAAGAGAAAGGCTATGGATTGGGTCAATGCTTCTTTTCACAAAGAGTTTGAATCTCCAAGTAATAAGTTTAAGGTTGATGGATCCAAGCAGTTTTGAGCACCCATAGATAGTATAAAGTGGTTTTGCAGTAAGTTCCTTATGATTGGGAAGTTGAACAGACCTGTGTGACCTCCTACTGTTCTCCTAAGATAGACAGTACTGATGACAATGGTAAGCCTCAGTGAGTGCTTTAGGATATTTTACAGGGACAACTGAGCTCTGGACAAGTTAAGAATCAGCATGACGACAAGAGAATAAATGCCACATTTTCTTATAGCGCTGCCTCTATTATTCTTGTTGTTCTACATAGGAATATATAAATGACGTCATAGTACCTGTAAGCACTAATTTTTAGGAGGATGCTAGGTCTGTAGATATTTACAAATAAAGGAGGGAATATGTTAAAAGTACCTTTAATACTTCTAAGAGTCAGACACTAGCAGGAAGTCTCTACACATAGTTCTCCATCCTACAGTATTGATCTGAGTATTTGAGATGTGTTTAGATTGAATGCTGTTTTAGGTTTTAGGAGAAAAGTTGGTAACCTGTTAATTAACACCAGCTTCTTGCAAGTCAGACAGCATGGAGCTGGTATAGTCAGAGAGAAATCCATAAACTGTCCACTGTAAGTACTAAAGCATTGCAAATAAATAGCTTCTATAAGTGTTGTTCTCTGTTTTACAAGGGTCATAAATAGTATGTTTTCATTTGCAAAGTAGTATTCAAACACAGGATAAATGGATACTTTTTTGGAACTTGTTTTTATATTCTATTAGTTTTTTTTCCCCTATTTTAGTGTTATAAATTCTTGTATTTCCTTACTTAAATGCATTTTATTTTATTTTTTTTTTAGAATAAAGCCTAAATCAGTATTCACAGGAATAAAGCTTAGTTTATTAGAATAATGGATTTAAAACCAAACCAAATGAAATGCTGCAGTTATAAAAGGATTTTCCCTTCACAGTTGAAAATAAGAAAATTAAATTAATATTTAACATTTGTTTTTGCAACTAGTTTGAATATTAATCACTTTAGTGTTTAGAAACTTTTTTCTGGGGATGAAAATCACATCTCAAATTAGTTTGTATAGAATGAGGAAAACTGCTTTCTCTGCAGACTCAAAGGAGGCAAAATACTTTTAAAAATGAATTCACTTGCTATCATTGTTGTATATGAGCATACGCTGGATCACAGATAATGTTTAGTGGAAAGCTATGTACAACCATATGGTCATGACTATTTTATACGTAAATGGTAATCTCAATAAAAATTTCAAAAGTTCTTGTGCATATAGCTGTGAAAAACAAATGCAGTATAGGTTATCTCTGATTAAAATATATTAAACTAACAACAATTTGGTGAATGTACTCAATGTAGTTTAATCTTGATTTAAAAAGTACTTCTTAGAGGGAAAAAAGATTCATTGTGTGTCAGAATAAGTGAACAAGGATGATTAAGAGTCCACTTAAGGAGACTCACTATCACAAAATTGTGATTGTTTCGTACATCTTGTTTCTATCAGCTGAGTGAGAATGTTAAACGGTAAAGTTGAAGTACTTTAGTAATCAAGGCAGGTAAGCATGACAGTATTGCTAGAATAATTAAATAAGGCAGCAAAATGAGTGTCCAGAGACATCACATCTCCCACTTTTCCAGATTAGTAAATGGCTCTTGTTGAAGATTTGAATGGCAGACAGCGTGTATTGCATGCTGGATGACTGGGAAACTGAGCAGAGCTGAACTTCATAAGAAAAGTCTTTCATGACTTAGAAACGTATTTTCTTCCTACTACTTACCCATCGGGTTTGGAGCCTACAAAGCAGTGGCCAGATGACACTCACTGCAATCAATTTTATTTGTCATGATGGTGGCTTTTTTCCGATTAAAATGAAGAAAATCTGATTAATTTTTTTCTTGAAAAACTGGAAAATTGATACCCAAACCACCATGTTCTGGAAAAATGGTTCTGTGTGCATTCTCTAGACAAGACATTATCTCTTTTAGTTGTCTTATTTCCCATCCATTCCTATTGCTCTTGCCACAACAACTGCATGCCAACTGCTATGGATCATGCCACTGGTATATGAAACAAGGTGGAAGGTAATGATTTGGTGTCACAAAAAAAGGAAGCATGGGGGGGAGGGAATTGGCTCTTCCTCCCAATTCTGTTTGCCTATCCAGATGAGAGAGCCTAGAAACGTTAGATGCCACTTATCGAAACCAAATTGTACACATAAACAACATGTGCTTTCCAGAGAAGTCTTGACCATAAATAAATTCCTTATTTAGGGCTGAAATCGCATTCCTACATCTAAACATCGCTCATAATTCCATCCTTTGAATTGGTCTACAGAAGAGAATTTTTTTTAACCTTAGTGAGATCTACATTCTTTGAACAATGTTAACAAAAGAGGTGAGGTTCTTCAGCGGTCTTTAGAAAGGTAATGTAAGCCCCCGAAGTAACTGTGACTTATGTGAGAAACCCAGAACCACACATGGCAGACATGCGTAGACCTTACTTATGCTTTCAAGTTCTGTTTCTCTTAACCTCTTATTTCTGTTAAAATGCTGTCTTTAGTAAACAACTCTGCTTTATACCGACTCATCTTGGAATTGACTTCTGTGCCAAAGCTGTGAATCACAGCTTTAAAAGTCACAAAGAGAAAGAGGAAAAGGAGACTGCTTCAAACATATATGGAGGTAGGGGTGGCTTATGAGTATATCTTGGTCACTGTCCCTTTCAATTAAAACTTAGATGGCTGAAACCCAAAATCTTTTACCTTATAATTTTAGAACCCAGAGGTCTAAAATTAAGCAACTGAGAGGGCCAAGTATCCACTGAAACCTATTGGTATTTCCTTCTTTGACTCTCCTGACTCCTGGTGGCTGTGGACAGTTATTGAGATTTCTTTATTTGCCATAGCAAGTCTCCCTCAACCCTGCCTTAGTCTTCACATGATGCCGATGTGTTCCCCCTGACAGTCTCCATGTGGCCATCTTCTTATATAAACAATAATCATATAAGTTAATGACTGATCCCTTATTACATCGCATCCTGTATATATCTGCACTGATCCTTCTTTTAAAGGGTCATATTTGAGATACTACAGGCTTAGGACTTCCAAATAACCTAGAATGAGTGCACAGTTAATAGTACCAAGCCCTCGAAGTTCAATACATGCAAATCAAACCTATCTCACTTCAATATTTTCAAAAATCTTAACTCATTCCAACTACAATTCCCAATCTTAAATCCATGTAATCTAAATCAGGTGTGGTTGAGGTTTAACATATGTTCATCCTGAGGCAAAATTCCTCTCCATCTGTTGATGTTTAAAGAAAAAAAAATACTTACCAGCAGAAGACAGACATTTATATTCCAAAAAGGAGAAATAAAGAGTGAAGAATATGAACATTGGCTTGCAGCAAACTAGAAACAGCCATGACATTATTTGTGATGGACTCATTTTCTCCAGGCACTTAAAAATCCGCCATCACTTCAGCTTTGGACAGGAGCCCCATGCGGGATGTTCTGACAGCCAAGTCTCAGCATTGGTAACTTATCTTTCTTGGCTACTCTCTCTTCTTTTACCTTACCTCTATTTCCTTCAGTCCACATTGCAGCATTACCTACTGATTTTTCTCAAAGTCATTGTCAACCTGCCTTGCATTGCCTAGAAACCAAACCAGCAAGCAAGAGGGTTCTGCAAAGACCTTTCATAAGTAATTATGTCAACACCTCTCTCTTTGGCAGAATGACTGATTGGCTCTTAAGTCTCATGTCTAGTATGTTCTACAGAGTATTGTCTTGTTGCAGTTTTTAAATGTTTCAGTGCACACAGGATTATCTACATCAGCTATGGTTAGTTCTTTTTGTTTTCGATTATGGACTGTGTACTGACTGATTTTGTGTGTCAACTTATACAAGCTGAAGTTATCACAGAGCCTCCATTGAGGAAATGCTTCCATGAGATTGAACTGTAAGGCATTTTCTCAATTAGTGATCAAGGGTAGAAGGGCCCACCGTGGGTGGTGCCATCCCTGGGCTGGTAGTCCTGGGTTCTATAAGAAAGCAAGCTGAGCAAGCCAAGGGAAGTAATCCAGTAAGCAGCACCCCTCCATGGCTTCTGCATTGGCTCCTGCCTTCAGGTTCCTACCCTGTGTGAGTTCCAGTCTTGACTTCCTTTGGTGATGAACAGCAATGAGGAAATGGAAGCTAAATAAACCCTCTCCTCCCCAACTTGCTTCTTTGTCATGATGTTTTGTGCAGGAATAGAAATTCCTAAGACTAAGAAATGACTAAGACAGACTGTGTCTACAGCTCAGCTAATCTTTTATACATTTCTATATCTAGCAAGGAAAAACCAGAGTGCAGATGCACCATTTTTTTTTTTGGAATCCATGTTCATTGCTTACATATTTTCTATCCATGTGTAACAAAGACCACCATTCCACTAATACACCATGTCATACTCCCTTGAAATTTTTTGTCTTCCTTTTGGTATTGTAACAAAATTACATAATTTCTCCACTCCTTTTACACCCTTCCCAAAGATCCACCTTTCTCACAAATCCATGGCCTCTTTCCTTGCTGTTAATTTCTGTCTGATACACAGTAAAATCATGTTTTCTATTCTTAATCAAAAGTAGTAGACTATTTAGAACAACTTCAAGTTTTCTCTCATGCTTTTCAAAATTATGCCAACCTCTACTCTAGGTCTAAGTCTAAATTCAATTCAACACTTTCTTGTATTTGTTACAATTGTACCCTATTACACCTGGTTTTTCTAGGAGACCCACACAAAATACTAAAATCTGGGTTACTTAAAGAAACAGAAATATATTGTCCTACATTTCAGGAGCCTAGAAACCTGACATTATATTTTAGGGTTATTGGCTATCCTGCTGCTCTATGTAATTCCAATTTCACTGGTATCTTCTATGACTCCATTGTCAAGTAAGGTTTATATAAATTATTTTCCTGTTCCTATGATAAACAGCTTGTCTGAGGCAACTTAGTCCAGGAAGAGTTTCTTTGGGTTTACAGATCTAGACAGATAGTCTAGATGGTGGTGAGGAGTGTTAGCAGGCAGCCAGGAACAGAATGCTGAGATTATATCTGCAAACACAAGCTGAAGTACAAAGAGTAATCTAGAAGTTGGATGAAGCTATGACCTCTTAAAACTCACCACAAAATGCCACTAACCAAGACCCAAGTATTCAAATACATGAGCCTATGGGGGAAATTTCTAATGCTAACCACCAAGTTACTTCTCAAGTGTTGATTATGGTTTCAATATTATCTTTCTAAGAAATATAACTCAAAATATAACACTTTCTATACTTATTTATCAAGAGTAAACTAAAGTACATACTAAAGGAATTCTTTGTGTTTTTGAATATTTTCCAGTGTACATATTTGTATATCTTACTTGATGGCCATAGGTATTTGCCATAGTGACTTTATTCTAGTACTCTCATAAAATTCTTCATAGGCATGGATATATAAATATAAATAGATAAAGCTCACCAACTATTTTCAATAATCCTACATGTACATGTTAATCTATATTCTGACTATAGTTATCTTAAACATTCTTGATTCGTTTGGTATATATGAAAGTTCAAGGGGCTCCCCTAACAATATAAGTTCTTCCCGTTGCCCTTGGTTGCATTCCTCATCTTGATGGCTAATCCTTATTATCGACAACAACACACAGTTCAGATATAGGACTTGGAAAAATTGAACTGGAAATGATTTGGAAGCCTCTTTTCCAGTGACAAGCACTCATAGTGTCTGAAATTGCTATGCCAAATTCAAAAGGAGAAAAACAATGGAAAGTCCTATCCAAATGGAATTCTGTAAACCACAACAGCAATCAGCTCGGCAAGATACCTATCCCCAGTAGGGAACCTACTAATAGCTACCTAAGAAGACTCAATGCCAAACAAATAGGAAGGAATCTATCCCTTGTGCCTTAAACCTCGTTAGCTATCCAGGGATGGAGGTTATGGTCTCCTGAGGAGAACCTAGTGCTGCTACTTTACAAAACTAGTGTAATTTCTGACTGTATTCTAAATACACAGCTTTGGACCCACAGGTAAGTGTAGCTCACACCCATCATCAAAGCCTTTTATTTGAAGAAGACAAGGGCCATTACAGAAAGACACAAGTCGTGTAAGTTCAGAGAATAATGGACTGCAGAGTGCAGGGTGCCCGGCAATGAT
Organism: Montemys delectorum; assembly: GCA_019843815.1. Lineage (NCBI taxonomy): Eukaryota > Metazoa > Chordata > Mammalia > Rodentia > Muridae > Montemys > Montemys delectorum. The sequence continues at coordinate 114,064 of JADRCD010194359.1, read as the reverse complement.
TGTTATATCTACAATATGACATCTACATCTGTGCTTCAGGAAATGTTGCAAAAGAGGGGGTGGAAAGATCATAACAGCCAGGAGATCGTGACATTGTCCATGAGGTAGTGTGGTCTCTATAGCCCAGTGAAGACACACATGTGAAAGTGTTAACAATGCAGTTACCTAAACAAGGTCAGTGCAATGACATTAACAGTTGACATGCCAGGATGGATAGGAAAAAACTCAGAAGGTCCACACTTAGACAATTACAAGTAGTAAATAGTTGGTAAGACAGGGAAATGCACTATTTTCTAGGAAAAGCCCACTGATGAATTATCCAACTCTAAGTGTATAGCCCTATACACATATATGGCAATACACACACACACACACACACACACACACACACACCATGTCTTGAATTTTAAAGTGAGTGAGAGATTATTATAGAAAGATTTGGAGAGGTACAGGAAAGGATATAAATAATGTAATTCAATAATCATGTATGAAATTCTCAAAAACAATAAATTAAAACTCTCAGAACATTAATGTAGCTAATATGCTTTTTTTTTTTTACTTTTAAACTTTGAAACTATACCTAACCGATGGTTTAATACATGTGAGAAGCTAAAGAATCTTTTGGATATGAATACAACACAGGAGATGAATTGTATTTGGTTTCAAGTTTATGTACAATAAAAGTCAAGAATAACTACTTCTTTACTACCATGATATCAGAAACAGTGAAAGAAAACAAAACTACTGAGAACTCTAAACAATTTAACTCCTGGAAATTTAATTTTCTTGGAATATAATTATAATGAGTGTTCTCAGAATCATTTAATATTCTCTTTAGTCTTCTCTGTCTTGCTGTGCTTACTATTAATAAATTATAATGTGTTAGTTTTCCTCATGACCAAGCAGACTGATGGTCAATTAATGTCCAGAGTTATATTAACTTTGAAGTCTAAAATACCTTAAACTCTCCCAGAATTGAAATGGATTACAGAGAAATAGTTATACTTGGAAATAATTTCATTTTAAAGACAAATTCAGTTTGTGGCTGTGGTACTTCTGTTTGATGCTTTTTAAATTAATGAATACTACTTTCTCAGTTTGAACATATTGAAACACATTATTTATAAAAGTGAATGTCTCAAAATTTCTCATTTATTTGGTTAGTTTTTGAGGGGCATGAAGTTTGGTTGTGTGTGTGTGTGTGTGTGTGTGTGTGTGTGTGTATGCATGTGCAAGTACACTTTCACATTCGGGTATGTGCATGTGGAGTCCAAGGAAACACTTCAGTGTCATTTTTAAATGACCTATTTATTTTTATTAGAATTGGGTTATTTTAATAAACAAATAACAAAGGAATATTTACACGCCTCCTTGCAATAGCAAATAAGTGCCAGATTAAGTCCTAAACTGAACCAGATTCAAGTCATTCCTTACAGAGCAGTTTCCTTCCCTGGAAGTTCATAAGCTCTCTTCTTCCTAAACTCACTCCTTCTTTTGCCCAGCCATACATTGCACTATGCTACAGTCTTCAGACACTTGCCTTCTCTAAGTGCCTTGCCCTCTTTGCGTATGCTCAGCCCTAGGGTTAGTGATCCTGGAATGATTTATCTTCTACCCATCTGAAAGACGAATAGTATAATATATTCTATAGAAAACCCGGAAAGCTTCTAAGGCCATGCCAAAATTACTTAGGAAATAATTTTCAAAACATACTGACCTACATACTAAATTTCCTGTCTTAAATATATCCAGCTATTAATGTTAGAAATTTAAGAGATTCCAATAAATAAACACACAGAGAGACATATACAAAGACCGACACACACAGAAACACACACACACACACATACACACACACACACACACACACACACACACACACACACACACGCCCTTCTCTGAGGTCTAGCCCAGAGAGTGCCTTGGATACCACCATCCATGCCTTTTCTACTACCCTCCAGATCTAGTGACTGTCCCAGAAAAAGGTCTCCAGTCTCCATGGTACCCTTGCATGCATGTCAGCTGATCTCTAGGCTTCTGAAGGGCACCACCCTACATGTAAGCACACACAGGCTCCTACAGTGACTTCTCCAATCACTTCAGTCTGAACCCAGACGTCCCATGTCCTACTCCACTGTCTATCCCTGCCTCTCAGGTTCCCTGGCATTCCCAGCCATGCCTTTTTGACAGTGTTTCAGGACATGCTCTTGTTGAGAGAGTCTTAAGGAGCTGTCGGTTCCCACCAAGTTATAAGTGCCACTACTTCATGTTTAGGGTCATTTAGACATTGATGTGACTCCTAGGAATTCCATCTCTTTAAATAGATACTGAGAATGAGAACTGTGTTCCTCATGCTTGTTTAGCAAGCACCCTTACTCCCTGAGCCACTTTCCAAACCCCACAATTTTTTTCATCAGCAAAAGTCTCCTTTTCTATTACACCATGTCTTTATCTCTTGAAACTGGAAATAGCAGACTGGACTGGCCACCAAAGTAAAATAATAATGATTCTCCTTTCTTCATACCCAACCATGCAGTTATAGGCAAATACAGCTATGTCTACTTTGTGTGTGTGTGTGTGTGTGTGTGTGTGTGTGTGTGTGTGTGTGTAGGAAAGAGGGGACAGAGAGAAAGAGAGAGAGAGAGAGAGAGAGAGAGAGAGAGAGAGAGAGAGAGAGA